>JAZDUA010000040.1:0-285000 GCA_038098605.1 Gryllus longicercus
TTTCTGTATCTTCCGTTTTCGGAAAACGTAGCTCAACCGCTGCAATAATTCGAATGGCGGTTGCATTGATTGGTTCATTTCGTGGTTTCCAAACGAATGGTTCAAGACGAAGGTATGGACAGAACTCCAACAATGCGCCCCCGAAATTCGACTTCCAGCAAGGCGAACCGTAACGCAATGGCGAACGCACTTTCTTGCCGCCTCTGAGGACTTGAGTGTATCCTTCGTAAGGTGGATATCACCTGTATTCATATCGACGTTTTTACAGCACTTACAATATAAATATTTATACTAATAAAATACTAGGATACTAATACAGCCACTATCTCCACCACCACGGGCCATCATCCCAACTACCACCATCATCACTACTTCCTTCCCCGCCAGCACTGCTCCCACCTGTACAGGCACTACCTCCACCACCACCGCCATCACTACCTCCTTTACCCCCAACCACTGCTCTCTCCACGACCCCCCGCTCCCTCCACCATTCCCGCCCTCGCCGCCACCGCCGCTCCGACCCGCCCCGGCAGCTGCCATTCATCCCTGAGCCGTCCCCCAATTTATCTTCTCCGGTTCTGATCTTGACTGAGCCGCCGCGCCACCCCCGGCGACGGGGCGGCGGAGGCGAGCGCGCTCGGTAGCGGCGCCGGGCCCGATTTCGCTGCCGCCCCTGCCACCTCCTGCCACCTCCTGCCACCCCCCTGCCACCACCCTGCCACCCCCGCCCCCGCAGCCCCCCGCAGGCCCCCGCCTCCCGCACCGCCCCACGCCGCCCCCACCACCCCCGCCCCCCGCCCCCGCCAAACCTCCCCCCCGCCACCGCCCCCCTGCCACCCCCGGCGCCCTGCCGCCCCTGCCGCTCCCCGCCGCCCCCCGCCGCCCCCCGCCGCCCCCCGCCGCCCCCCGCCGCCCCCCGCCGCCCCCCGCCGCCCCCCGCCGCCCCCGCCGCCCCCGCCGCCCCCCGCCGCCCCCCGCCACCCCCCCGCCGCCCTGCCACCCCCCGCCGCCGCCGGCGCGACAGGATAACGAACCGCCACCGCCCGACAGCCCCGAGTCTCTGCTGGCTCAGCAGGCTCCGCTGGGGATGGCGCTTCTGCAGCTGATGGGGAGATCTCCGCTGCGCTTCCTGCTGGAGCTTGATCGCCTTGTTTCGTATTCCTCTCAGGTCTTCGTTTGTTTTTATTCAGCGCGTGCGGTAAGCCTCTCCGCAGTGGCCCCTCGGTGTTTACAACAAAACTTATGTTGGTAGCAGCGTGTGCGAAAAAGAAAACGTAAAATACCGCACTCACCACAATCAGAACAGATGCTGGAAGTGTTGTCCCCTTCACTTGTTTCCCAGCGATCTGTTTGCTACCAACATGAATGCAATTTTTAATAGGAGGCCATGACTCAGCGCAGTGAGTGTGAATGGAATGTAGAATTAAGAGAGCAGAAATATATTGTCGATGAATTGATATTTTTCAGTACTTCTGAAATAATAAGAACAACACACATGAAATCTATGTTATATTTTAGATTATCAGATAGAGTAATTGATAACGGTTAGTTTCTAGAGGTTCACTCAAAGCGTAGTGCACTGTAATTTCCATGTGTAAAATATTTTTGATTCGTTCTGTCGAATGGAGTTCTCGAACCTCATTGCTAGTCTACGAGGGAAACTTCAATCAACTCATCATTGTAATGGAGTCCGTCATCAACTCATCCAGTACGTTTTTACGAAAGTACGTTTTACGAAAGTTCGTAGATGCTCCAACTTGCCTGCATCCAAAAGGTCAGTGTGGGTAATCCTATTCAGAGGACAATCTGCTACAGACCAGGTACAGACGCTCTTGCTCTGACGAAAGCGCAGCCTCGGCATGGCAAATTGTATACTTAAAATTGACTTTCTTCAATTTCATTGACGTTAATACATTCTGCTGAAACCTTGTATAATACTTGTATAATACTCCCCGCCGAACCACGTGACAGAGGTTCTAGTGTAAGAAAGATTCTAAGTCTCAATAAAGTATAGTAAACATTTTTACAGTTTGATTTTCGTCGAGAGAATTATATTCGGATATGTTTAAACAATTCAGTATTTTAAATAACAACGTATATTCAGAATGCCAAAAACTCATTATATATTCCGCGATGGCTTCAGAAACGAATCATTTACATGTTTCTTCTAATAATTTTAAAACTTATTTATTTTGCAAATTATGCAACTTCCATTTTCTTTACGTGTTATCAATAGTGCGTGTTCGAAATTTCAGTTTTAAAAATAGAGTTAATTTTTTATGGAAATGCAAATCGTATTTGGCATAGACCTAAATTCAATATGAATTCGCACAGAAAGCAGCGCTGTTGGCTACATTTGCATTCAATGTAATAGTCTAGAAGGAATTTAAAGCGTCAGGGAACATAAGAATGTGTTGGCCTTAAAGTCATCATACTCTAAACAGGTTAAACAGGGTATTCGAACTTGTTATGAATAGTATGACTTTTATGTTATTATGAAAAGTGATTTCTCAAATAATCCGAGTCTCCTCATCGTATTTTTTTTCAATAGGCAAAGTTCAGTCTCCATTTACCACTGCAGAAAATTTAATTTGCATTACTGACATTCATCCAGTTTACTCCGGTAAAACTGCGTTCTAATGTAAAACAAATAGAAACAATGAAAACAACGGAGTCAGTACACAGAGAGTACACAGAGAGAACTTCTTTCCTCAAATTTCGGATAAATCAATGAACATGAAAAAGTTTAGTATTCAAGGAAGAAATAGTTTTTTAATTTTGTGTTTGAAATGGTTGCGTGACATGATGTCCATAATGGATAAATTCAAAAATAATTACGAAAGCAGTCCTGTAATTTTTTGTATTTCAAACCATTTAAAGCATTAATTTCACTAATTTTAATATTACAGCATACATATTTAACACTGCAAATTACAATGAAAATGTATTGTCATTAAGGACTACATTAGAAAATTGTAAACTGTCGTATATTTCTTTTTATATTTTCTCCCATAAAACTTAATTAATTTTGTTTTGTAATGTTCATTCATCTTATGAATGTATTCTATTATAAATATAATTCTTTGACAAGTATTCTGATCAATATAATGCAACACAGCTTTGCATTCCAACCCTAAGGCATTGTCTGTAAAATAACGAATATTCTCCAGCGAAGCGCGTGGATTTCCATATAACAATATCATCCAGCGAAATTAGTTATTCAATAACGAGAATTTTCTCATTGACGCTTGGACATGCACCTGGAGGTGTTCGGCCTAATCAATGAAGGCACAAACACTGGAAGCTGTCGCTCCTGCTTTACATAACACGATTCGTATTCATAGGTGCCGCTCTCTTTTTGTAGATTTCATAAAAATGCTTCGGATTTCTTTCGTTTCTTTTTCTCCTCAATAGATCACAAAAATTACGGAGCCAGATATTATTTTTTTTCCTTCCGTGCCTTCGGAAGTTTTTTTTTCTCCAGCCACTCTGATGTATGGTAAGTGCTCACAAATACATTAAACAAAGGATGAAAAACATTTCATTTTTTCTTGTCTCGCATATGTGCACCATAAATCGAGCCCGCCGCACACACATCTCTCTGATCTGGTATCGGGTTTAAATCACCCACTAAAAGGTGGCCGCTTGTCAATGCTTTTTCCTCTGGGTCTACGGAGCGTTGCCTTTGTTATAATGAGCAGACAAAATCACAGACACGGAGCGGAGATTAAAAAAACACCGTCGGAATCCGTAGGATGGTGGGGAGGGGAACGGGGGAGAAGAGGAAAAGGTATAAGGCGACGGATGGAGGCGGCGGAGGGCGAGTGAATGATTTAAGTCAGGGATGTCCAAACTCCGGCTTGCGAGATTATAATCTTTGACGCTGAAAAATAAAATAGAAGAAAATTTCTTATTAAAATTATCATATTAATATCGAAAACTACAATGTGACCTCTCGCACAAGAAAGTTCTAGATGAATTGTATCAGTTGGTTGAAGAATGGCAGAAGAGCTTGAGGATTCCAGCATTTCAACATTAGGAGGTCATCTTTTATTATTCCTGCGATAACTACTCGAACCTCCGGTGTTTTCGCAAATTGCATTGGCAGTAAATCGACACAAATGACGTAATTGGAAACAGGTGCAAATGTTGAGGGTTCCAATACCGTCTGAGACATGAATATACTTATGTATTATCTTTATTATAATTGCATGCTCTATCACAGGTAACGTAATGGTACCACATGCTTGTATTTAACTGAATTATTTTCAAAAAATAATTAAGAATTATATATCAAATACAAACACCAATATCATAGTATATTAATTGCTATGGATGTAAAATATCATCATTTTTCTACTTTTATTTAAAATATTATGAATTCTTTCTTGTCTCGGCATACTACACTCAAAGAGTACGTGGATCATATTCTGTTCACTTTTGTGGCATTATCATGTAGAATCCCCAATTATTCTAAATTGATGAAAATATGCTCTTAATATTCAATTATCGGGTAGAAATGTTTTAGGAACACGTGATGTTTTTCACATTTGACTAAGATACGGACGACAAACGTAGACATAGACAATCAAGGATCGCACAATATGATCTGAAATATCATTTGCCACTTCGCATATGACTGCTCTGAATATCCCGCGTAGCAGTGCTAATGCTTGTCGAAAAGGCTTCAAGAGTCAAACTGTGCTAGAAGGGTAAGAAAAGAAGGATATATCTCGAGGGCGTTTAGATAAGAAAAAAAAGAAACACTCTCCGTCTGAAGTCACTCCGGGAGCTCAGTCAGTGGTCACCTGTTGCGCTTCCAATTGCACATTGGCGATTTTATCTGCAAACCAGATGACCGTTATGGTCATTTGAGAAGTAGAACAAGTAAATGAAATATGTCGATCTTGTACCCTTGTTCAACAATAATTTTATTGCTTGTTTCGCAACAACGTAGAAAGGGTATATTAACATAAGTCGTCCTAATTTTTGTGAATTTAATTTACTTTATCTTACTAATAATACAAATCATATTTTGTTGTTATTTTAGAACACAATTTTTATTATAATAATATAATATAATTATAAAAATAGAAATTATTAATAAGTATTATATTAAAAATGAATCCCAGTGAATTTCATTTAAATAACTCTGATTTTCCAAAACACTTTTAGATAAAAAAACTAACTGCAAAAATCATTAGTAAATATTAAGTAAACATCTAAATACAAATATTCTGAATCAACAATTCGTGTGATTTGTCTTAGCGTATTTGGTATATGTATTTTTTCTTTATAAAATCTATATGCATCCATGTAAATAGTGAAGCTCTCTTCTGCGCTGATTGTGAGGGGGGGATGATACAGGAAGTACTCGTCCACCTTCAGCATCACAGTTCAGCTTGGGGAAGATTCTGGAAGGGGCCAAGAAAATCGCGAGTTGTACGTGGCGCATTGTCTACGATTCGAAATTCCATGCATTCGATTGGAAGTGATAATGGAAGCCTACGATCCGAGCTGTCGACAAACGCACTCGATCACTGCAGACGTCCCAAACTTCCTGATAATCGACACAAGAACTAAATTACCGGCAACGGCCCGGAATTGATCCTGCGACGTCTGTTATCGACACGTTCGGTCTTACGGCGTTGCCTTTATTCCTACGATATCTTTACCGATGCGGGTAATTGTATTAAAAATGGCGATTGCTTTAATTATAGTGAATTAAGAATAATTTCGGCTTTTCTCACTGTATTCCATCTCTCTTTGACCTACTACACTGTTACATCAACAATTGAAATTCCTTCATTTTTTTGTTCGTTAAGACACTTCTTTTCTATTTATTTAACGTCATAAACACGTAAAACTGTGTGTGACGTACTTGGGAAAAAGTGTATTCTGTGTACGAGTTTTTGAGTTTTGGAATCCCTCTTCTAATGCATTTACAAATTCAATTACAAATAAGGTGGAAAAGATGGTTTTGGTAAGAATTATTATTATATTATCATAATAATATCTCGTTCTTTCCCTGTACTACTCTCTGTGTTAATTTCTCCTCTTCTATTGTTTCCTAATCTTACGTCCCCCTGAGATGTCCCCATATCTCCTCGGCCAAATTTTCAACGTTAATGCTGAAACAAATATTTACTTTCCCTGTTGTGTCAGGGAAGATGAAGGAAAGATCGCCCGCAGCCCGTTTGTTAGGGATCTGCTCCGGCATTCACCTATTGATCTGAGGAGCCACGGAAAAGTTCCGATCAAAGCAGCCGGCCGCTATAATTCTTCTCCAGACAGCAGCTGTATTCGACCTACCCAGATAGTGTCGAAAATCTTACCACTATCGGAATTGGAACTTAACGGGACCCGATCACAGGCAGTGTCATCTGCCGGTGCCCTGAGCCACCTTTGCCGAGGATATTTGGTCAAATCTACCTGATTCCATTATTTACACCCCAACGTCTCATACATTCTATATCACGATCTAATCCTTTATCATTCGGGTTTCGCTTTTTGGCGCATTATTTTTCTCGCGGTTTTCTTAAACCGTTTGGAGAGCCCTGGTTGCAGTCGAATTGGAGCCGGAGCGGGCGCCGGGAGCGAACCGAGAGACATAAATCAATGCTGGTCGAGTGACAAGCAGCGGCACAACAGCAGTGTACACCATGTGAGACACGTGGGCGCCGGCCTGACTTCCGCACGACGCTCACAGTAGAATCTTGTAGTACTCCGTTCCATGCGATATTTAACACTTTGAAAACAGAAGTTTTTTCTTGCTTCTCACTTCACACCCCGTCACTTCGAAGCGTGTCTGAGGCGCTCTATATCAGCGGTACTCAAACATTTTAACGAATTTTCTCACATATTTTTCGGGATAAAAGACATTTTTTCATGCGCGAGAAAGGTTTTTCATGTGACAAAGGCTTTTTTACAAATATTATCCCGTTGAGCTACAGTTCGCACGAGAACTTGAGAAACACACAGAACACTTATTTAATCAACGTCAAAAACATTTACATACTGTTTGTGATGTACTATGGGAATAACTATTTTCACTTTCTAGAGAGTATACCTCTTTCGAAGAAGAAGAAGAAGAGGATGATGATGATGATGATGATGATGATGATGAATTAGTTATTGGTACACTACTACTTTCTTACTATTTTTCGCCGAGTTGAGTCTACGGGGCACTTCCACAGAAAACAGGATATATAAAATATTCCCAACCTTTTTCGTTCATCGACCCCTTTTAAAAGTATTGTCGTCTTCATTGACAACCGACCAACGTTATTCTCTATAATAATCCATACGTAATTACAATAGAGAATTTCACATTCACTCTTTAGAGAGTTCACCAATATTTTGAAAAATATATAGATTTTCAATTATCTAGATTTCAAATTTCCATTTTGTGCAACGGTTACAAAATGTTCAATGACTTTTAACTAGTCATACGATTTTTCTAGTAAGTATTGCACGAGGTATTTTTTTTCGTGGTGAAATGTCATTGTGAGTACATAGTTTTAATTGACTTAGTTTATAAACATCCTGAGTAGTTACTATTTAAGTGCTAGAATGCTGCGAAATTCGAAATTGTGCCCCCATTTACAATAAACTTGGAATTCAAGAGTTATAAATCTAATTTATTTAATAAAAGGGCTGGTGCAATGTAGAAAATACAAATGGTGTGCAATTTGTTTCATTATTTGCCAATATTTATCCCCGGGCGCCCTTTCTTTTTTCGGAGGGCCGGCTTAGATGGCTCAGGGCACCACCTCATGTCACTGCAACGTCTCTGACTGGGAGACTAGTCATATATAGACTTTACATATCTGTAGAACAGGAATGAAAAGTAGTATCAGTGAGTATTTGATTTATAAAATTGTAGGTTCCGGAATGCGTCCCAAATTATTGATTAATTTAATAGAAATAGTTGAATATAATATAATATAATACTTATTCCCGAGGTCAGAAATCAAGCCCTGGTATTAGTTATTATTATACGAATTTTTCACTCTCTGGAGAAGAAACAGTCACATGCATTTGCTGTACGCATGAAAATAGTAATTCTAACACTTGAATTGCATGCACTTTGCGTTTTGGTATCAATCCTATGGAGGACATGATTATCAGTTGTACGCCAATATTCTGAAGTCTCCATTGATGGCGCATTTCTTGAGTCAGCGGTACATATTTGGCGGTGGAAGCCAACACACTGCAATGCCTCTGACTGGGAGATTCTAGGGTGAGTCCCGATTGTAGTAGGGATTTGAACACTTGCTGTATAGCTAGGTTTCATTCGGATGCTGTCTGGAGAGAATACTTCCGGCTGTATGTTGTGATCGGTAGTTTCCCGTGGTTTCGCCGATCGAAACCAGCATATTGCCGGAGCAGTACAGACCAGTCAGAAGCTTAAAGCTTGTCCCTGCCGGGCTGACTCCGCTGGAGGGTCATACCTGGTTGGGAAAAAAACCTGCAAGCTGGGTGGTAGGTCGGCGCCGGGGTGCCATTCAATGGGGGAAGATCTACGCTATATCCTGCAATAAAAACATTCGGTTCCTTACGAGGCTAATGACCTTAGCAATTGACGTGCCCGAAAGCACGAAATAATCAATCAAACCGCTTTGCACAAATTTTCACTGAGCTACCGTAGTCGGTGGACTGGTTTAGGGGTGACCTACGATTATCAAAGAGACAGCTGAAGGGAGGGTTGATCAAAAAATAATTACGTATTGGTAATATTGAGAGAAATGTGATGATATTGACGTTTTACCTTTAAACGTCCATTCTGTGTATTGGATTTAATACAATTGATTGACATATTGTCAAAGTATATTAAAAAGTGTATGTGACATATGGGTGAAAAATATAATGTGTACTCTTCTTAATCGCAAAAAAACTCTTCCTTCACACTTCACTATACATAGCTGAACGATGAATAAAATAACTTAAAAGCGTGGTTGGAAACATTTCTATATTATAAATTTTCATTGCCAATTAATGGAAAACGCATTTGCTACTGCAGACGAACTACATGTTAAATTTCTTAGAATTGCGGACAAAATAACTTCCTATCCATATTCCTACCGCAACTGACAGAAGAAGACGTCAAAAACGCACGGAAAATGAAGATATACTCAGTGTCCAGAAGAAAAACAAGTGACCATCGCAGCATTTTCTTTATGGATCAACAGAAATTGCTCAAAAACAGCTGATTGGAGATGGCGGTTACTGACCCAGACTCTGTAGTTCAATACTCACTCTGGACAACAAAGGTTTATCTTCACAAGAAATCTGACGCAAGAATCTAGTGCAGTTTTTCATACTGGATGTAGCCAGAATTATGCCATTAGGTTAAGTTTTACTTTAACGTACCAGCTGCTGATTTTAGTATTCGCTTTCACGTGTCGTAGGAAACTCTGCCTTACTTGTAGCAATTTTATTCAAACTATATTTAATGACATTATTATGTAATATCACTTAGAAGCACAAGCAGACAACACTGTGCCCATTCCTGATTTGACATGCTCAGACTTCTTAATTTGGTATTGTGATGTGTCAGTATTGATGCAGGTGTGGGCTTGTCAGCTGGATTATCGCTAGTGAAATATTTCCAATCTTTTTTTGAGGAGTGTATTGTGTAGTTTTATTTTAGTGTTTTGTTTTTCACCATGCCAAGAAAGTGTGTAAAACATGCATATAATTTCTGTTATGTTTGTGATGAGCTGATCTTTATTTCTAAGAGGTGAAATTTCGCACTTCTTGTTAAAAAGCGTTAACTTAATTGTGGCTGTCACGTTGGTGATTTTGAATAGAGCTAGCCCCCAAATATATGCTGTGTTTCATGTAATAGATTCGACTCGGTTAAAAAAAATGGTATACTCATATGCCGTTTCAGTTCTAATGATTTGAAAGGAACCGAAGGAATCACATTTAGAACAAAATACTCAGTTAAATATCCGAATTTTTCATCTGCACTCAGGCGTATCTTATACTATGAAGAGCTACCTGTACCATTATAAGCAGAAATGGTCTTAAGCTGTAACTCTGATTCCAACCGCCCTTCCAAGCTCACACTCAAAATGATTCAGATGATTTTAAAAATGATACTGCGTATGGTGACAATAGCTGTTGATCAGAAATATACATTCCCAATCATCAACAGCTTAATGAAATGATTCGGGATTTAAACATGTCTAGACAGCAAGCTGACGTTTTAACTTCGAGAATCAAAGGCTGGAATATTCTCCGAATTGAAGAAAGAATATGAAGTTATTGAAGCCGCCATTGTAATTTCAAAGTCTGCTTCTCTTAACAAAATGGTATTGTTTATTGCAACGATATTTGTTCTGTTATGGAAACTCTTGGACAGTAGCTCCGGCCAAATCAATGGCGATTGCTAATAGATTCCTTTAAAGTCAGTTTGAAGACTGTGTTGCTACACATTGACAATAAACTTCCATCAATACCTACAGCGCATGTCATTGACATAAAAGAGACCTATGAAAATATGAAACTAGTTTTAGAGGAAACCAGAAATGAAAAATATAAACGGAATGTCTCTGATGACTTAAACGTTAGTGCTTTATTACTTGGTTTACGAATTTGGGTTTACCAAATTTTGCTGTTTTGTTTGTGAAAATGCCGCAGCAGATATAAGAGGTCTCACCAGGTTAGAAAATCATGGCCTAAACGTGGGCCTCTTATCCCTGGACAGAAAAATGTGTCACATGTCCCTTTAGTGAATACTAAAAAGAAAATATATACCACCATTGCATATTAAATTAAGAGTAATGTAAAATTTCGTAAAAGGTATGTATACATTTTCTGATGAGTTCTGGTACGTGAAATAGAAAATCTCCTAAAGTCAGTGATGCCACACTGAAAGAAGAGATTTTGTAGAAACATAAATACGGTCATTAATGCCTGGTAAACATTTTGAATCACTGTTAAAACTACTAGAAAAAGCAATCTGGCAGTCTTTCAAAAATGTATGTTGCAATTTTCTTGGAAACCATAAAGCAGAGAAATATCTTGATATAGTGGCTGATCTTCTGCATGTTTATAAAGCTAACGGATGTAACATGTCTTTGAAAATTCACTTCTTGGGCTCTCGAATAGACTTCTTCCCAGAAAATCTTAGGTCTGTCAGCGACGAGTACGGTGAACGTTTTTATCAGAAAATTTCTACGATGGAAAACAGGTACCACGGCAGGTACCACCAGGCAAGGAGTTCTAATATGTTGGATTATTACTGTTGGACCAAGAAGAGAAGTGTTCCAGATGAAAAATGTGCCTGAAAATCACTGCCACACTGTAGATAGGTCAGTGTGAGTAGTATGTCATTTAGAGTTAGATAGCTAATTACAGAATTTATAAGAAATATTTAGAAAAATTCAAATGAATATCACGCAAAACTCCTGTGTGATAGGCGAAAACTGAAACGATATTTGAATTCAGCATGAAAAAAAAAAAACATTCTAGAATGTATTATTTTCATACTTTTGAAAGAAAAAATTGTGGACCAGTGTAATTTATATTGAGCCGTTCAGTTCAGCCGCATAATTTGTCTTTGCTGGATTCCGTTCTGCCGAACTGGACCCTGCCGTGCGCCTGAATGCGTCGGACGCAGTGGGTGCATGCCTGCGCTCTAATGAGTGAAATATTCCATCACAGACATCGGTGTTCGCCCGAACGCGGATTCGGCGGAGCATCTGTCCACTGTGGCTCTCACGCACCCTGACGTGCACAAAACGAAGACCCTTCATTCACAAGTCGCTGAAGCGACGTTTCGCGGCAATAATATTAGACATCATTCCAAGACGTTGGAGACGTTACAACCACTCATCGGGTTTACACATGAAGTTGTGAATAATCTACATCATTCATGAATCATCGCTGAACGCAACATAAATCTAGAAGCCGCCTGAGCATTTATTTATTTATAATACTATTTATAAATACTTTTTATAAATACTATTTAAGAACTAAAAAGTACGAACCATAATTAATGCATTCATAAAATTATGAAAATAAATGTAATCGCTGCTGATGCTCAGTATATTTTCTAATTGTATAACCAATGGGTGTTCACACTGTGAACACTCACTGACAACTTTACTGAGAGATCGTCGTGTTGTTTTTGTGTTAACAAGTTTGAACATGTTATAATTGTTCTAATCTGCATATTTTTTTCAGAATATCGATGGCCTACAATCTTTCAAAATAATGAATTAAGATTACATAGGGCGGGTGATAATATTTTGATATATGTTACTATGCATTCAATATATTTTCTATTTCATTAAGTTCAAAAATTTTTCCCACCCATAGAAATGTAATTATTTGTGTTGTGTATATATTTCATTTTTTCTATTTCTGAAGGAAGAATTGGTATTTGTACAAGCTTTGATCACAGATGTCAATAGTTGTTTTTCATATAAGCTATGACAATTGTCATTAGGAACACGAGTTAATATGTTAATTTTTCTTATGAACCACACCTTATTCTCTTCTTAGTCACCGAGTTAAATACTCCTTGATTGCCGAAAACATATTTCATAATGATACATATGGGACCAGTTGCTTCCTTTAAGGGGCGTGTACACCAAAGAGAAACTAGCGCCAGTTATTTTTGAGAGTCTCTCAAGACTCTGCCCTCTTGCGAGCGTTTCGCGAAATTACTAACTCTCGAGACCAATTCTGAAATGCCTCTCCACTGGTGAGCTGCTAAATGTTGCAGAGACTAAAGAAACGGTTGTGAAGGCTTTCCAGGTATTATATGTTTTTGTTTAAAACACTACATTTAACCCAAAAAAGAGTTCTTCAATTCTGTTGATGGGATAAGACGTACTATTACACAATATTGAAAATAGAGTTTTTTTGTGAATGAAATCTGTTGAACAAAGACATCATGAAATAAGAGCGTGTACATTTCTTTTCGAAAAAAATGTTTTCGCCTAATTGTGCTTGAAAAGCAGATTTTAATTTTGTAAACCTTTTCTATTTCATAAAGCGGTTCAAAATATATTCTTAAAGTTTTCTCATTGTATGTATCAAAGAACGGTAAAAAATTGGTGCCTGTTCCATTTTCAACAAACTTTCTGTATTTACAAAATTGAAAAAAATAACACTGCAAAGATACAGTATTGCAGATAGATAATTTTGTTGTAAACGAAATGTTCTAAAAATAGATCTTTAAAAAGGTCATATACATTTATTGAAAAAACTGGTAGTATTCTCGTAATTTTCGTTTGAATTAATGCGGCTCATAAAATAAGCTTTTTTAAAAAATCGGCTTTATATTTTTTTTCACGTATAGTGGTCAGGACGTCTAAAACATGGCACATGGTTTCATTTCGAAACTCTCTGAATTTTTTAAATTTGTATGGCAGGAATAAAGGGAGAGACCATTTGTTTTTTAGCGTGAGTAAAATTGAATACTGCCAAACGACTGGGTAGTGTAGCGGAAAAGCACATGCAAAGTGGAGTCCATGAAATTTGATTCGAAGCTCGCCGCGGGTAAACGTTTTTGCGGATTCATGTCCCGAAGCCGTTACGAATAATGTGAGGAAGAAGGTGTTATTGTGGCTCAAATATTTTAAAATAACTAAAAAATTCAGACCACCTCTATAGGGGATGTGAATTTATCTAATTATTTAAAATCTGTATATGCCGGATGGGCGAAATTTGACGATGTAACGACTTTCTATCGAACGAGATTAAAACAGACTATAGAGTAAAAATCATTGTAGACAAATGGGTCCTGTTTTCGGTCTACTGCATTTTTATGCTTTCCAATGTTGTTCCTATTTATTGTTAATTATGTCGCTGTGCTTTAGGTCTATCTTTGAACTGTGCCATGGAACATTTCAGTGCTTCAGGCCACGTTCTCCCATCTGCAGCATGTCAGTTCTCAACGCACAAGACTACCGAATAAAACCGTCCATTTATTTATCTCTTGAAATCGTAGCATATAGATTGGAATGGAAATGAATTCAATTTGCCTTCTTCTTTTGTCAACTACATATTCAGTTACTACGAATGCACAGTTGCGGCGAATGTTCAGCCCAAGTCTCATGGGCAATTCATAAATCTCAGATTCTTGCGTTTCATCTAGCCGAGTGGTTTCGCTAATGTTTTAATTGCCCAGCAGGGAATTAGGGTTTTAGAGATTTAGGTTTGATTGACTCTTATAAATACTCATATTTTTCGTTATACTGGAATTTAAGATTTTAAAGTAATGTAAACTTGATTCGTAGGAGCCCAACTGAGAATGTGTTTTTTACTTCGCAAATATATTCATATTTTGGGATTTTTAATTTATATTAGAATCATTTTAAATAGCGAAATTCGCAATCGCACTTCTATTTTAAAAACGCATTTAATAGTAACTATAATCAACTCTGTTTAATGGATATACTTTTGAAGATTTTTTAAACCTTTCTTTTTAGTTCTTATTTCTAGTTCTAAGGGTTCCATGTAACAGTGGAAAATTTTCTCTGAAGATTTATTTTCCCTTAAAAATAGATGTACGAATACATTCAGTTTTGATTTTGGGTGTGGTTGATCAATATCTAAGTGTGATAATTGTTAAAAAGTCATTTTTTTACATTTGCATTTCCCCCATATTTACGAATTAACGCTCACGTCCTCATTTCGACGTTTTCCAACTTCTATTATTATATTGTTAAAATCCTTAATTGTTGTAAATATACCCCAGTTCCAATATTCGATCGGTATTTGAACATCATTTACATTTCATTCTCGCATCTCTACTGAAACACTGACTCAATAAACAGGATAGGGTCTTTTCTGCGTGAGTTATTCGTTTACAAATGTACATGTCACTTTAAATAGTATGATGAAACTGTTGATATGTCGGCAATTGAAAATTTCTGTTTTCGAATTTCTCTTTATGTCTATAGTCAAATTTTGATTTTTTAACTATGAGATACTGGTATTAATTTTTTTTGCTTTGGGTAAAAAAAGGCTGAGCTCCTACGTCATGTTAACAGCAATAACATATTCGTTTTAATGAAACTTGAAAGAAGTGAAGTCCGGGGCGCATTTATGATTATTGGGTCGTCATATGAGATATGTGTGCACATATGACCTAAAAATACCTGAAATATATCCGAAAGATTTATGAAATATGCCATACAAATTAAAAATGTGACAAAAATATTGTAAACATGCCTTCTATTAAATATATGTTACATACTTATCGTGTCACTCGCATCATTCCTACCACAAAATAAAACGCATTATGAAAAGAGAACAAATTATGAAAAGAGATAGAAATGAATTTATTTATTATTTTTACGAAATAATGTAAATTAGTTTTTCAGTTTATAAGATACAAGTAGTATTACACTTGCCCATCCTCTTCAAATAAATTGCACTGAATTATTAGAAGCATTTTTAAATTAACCAATATGAAGAACCCGGGGTTGTTTCCTCTACGTCACATGATGTACTCGTAACACGCGCAAGAAAAGCATACGTCGTCAGGCGAAAGTTCAGTTTTGCTGCAATCTAATGTAACTGTATTCCTTGCAGAATCTCATTAAGTTTACAAAGCGTTGAAAACAGGGGATTAGTTTCAAGAAACCTCTGTACTTTCATTTTCACTTTGTCTGCTATTTCGCCGCGCCCTCGACATAATTCATTTTTTGTTTGCTTCATAATATTTAGTGTGCAACGCAAGGATTCATGAGAAGCAATTGATTTTGATAGAAAACAAAAAATCGATTTTATGTAATATGCCAAGATAAAACTTTATGGATGAAATCATTCGTGAGCAGCATGGAATGAAGATGTATTGTTTTCATTAAAACTCTTGAAAACTTTCTCACCAACTACTGGTAGTAATAACTGACGGCGTAAAATTCCATCAACGACTGAGAACTAGCTGCAGAGGCAAAGAAAGTGATGGTAACTGTTCTTTTAATTTCTGAATTTGAAGTGATGCCTTGACAAAATATTTTCGATAACAATCAGACGATTCATGGCTGGATAATACTTCGGAACCTCTTCTCCCACTCAAAGCTGCACATGCCGGAAACCAGTTGCATGCACCATTTGTGGATATTGCAATTGAAGATCCTCGCTGCTTTAATAAAAAATATCGTCTGTGATGGCAAGAAGAACATTTTCTCTCTTAACTATCTCCGGCTACAATAAATTCATTGCATTGACGAATACCACAGAAGTTGAATTGTTTATCCTTCCAACATTTCGCAAGCAGAAGGATTTCTCCGGGTTGATCGTGTTTGAGAGTTCCTATTACTACATTAGCAACATATCTTCCAGCTATATCTGTAGTTTCGTTTATTGTGACCCTTATTTTATTGCTGCCAGCAAAGTATCTTATTTTGGTTGTAAGGTTCTGTTGTAATACGGACTTAAATAGTTCTTCCTGAATGTAGTTTGGTGAGAACGGAATGGGTTGTGTGTTTCCATAAGAATACTTTAAAACTACGGTCATTTACTTTACGTAATATTTGAGCCATTTGACAAAAATACTAAAATCTCTCATGACGTTACCATGACGTAGGTGTAGAAACTCGTCGCATAATTGCAGTGTTGTACTAGAACACACTTCTCGGCAATCACTTAGCACACAATTTGCCAAATAGATTTTCCCATCCGCATTAGAATACCTCTCGCCAAATTATGTGACAGACTCTGTGAATTTTACGCTACCTGAACACTTTACTTTCGGCGTATTTGCCACAAGAAACAGTAGAAACGTAAGGATAATGGAGGTGTATTTTGTAAAAAGGCAATAAAACAGGGACTACAACAAAAGGCTTAGTTCCAGAAACTAATTCTGAATCCGTTCTCGAGTCGACACGGTCATTCACGGAGAAAGTTCCACTTGCAAAGTATTCGGCACGGGAAAATCTGTCATAGAAAATAACGAGATTTTGTTAAATACTTTTTGAATAAGTATATCCGAAGCAGTGACATGAAAAAATTGCAATTAATCTGTATTACGTCCAATATATGGCTTAAAATAGCCAAAAGTGCATTTATATGTCCAATGAAAACATTATATTTTGTTCATAAAAGCCTGAAAATGTTTTAATTAGCGTATTTAAAGACAAATTTGCCAGAATAAAAATTGAGCTCTTATTATAACTTTTTCTCGTAAACCACGTCTTTGCCATCGCTTGTCTTCCCCTTGACTGTTGCAGTGGGTTTATTATGAAGCTATAAAGTGAGAGGGGGTTAGTACCACTTTCGTAATAAAAGAATAATCCATCTTAAAATTGTGTATGCGTTTTTTGATAGATCGACATTTTAATTAATTTTACATTTACAATCTACTTACATTATTTCTCGTGTGGTTTTGCTCCACCTTGTTATTCCTGTTTCTAACCGCGATAATGTTATTAAAGTTCATTATATTTTTAATTGTTGAAAAATTCCAATTGTTTCGTTATTCACAGGGATTTAGAACCATTTTGCTTCACACAATGTCACTTGCGGATACCTAACTACAAGCATTATATGAATCCACGCTTAGTTGAAAAGTTTAAATTTTGAAGTTGAGTTGTAAAATGGAAAAATGAAGAAAAATATAACCGGAGTTCGCGAAATTTTTACGGTGGAAATTACGCGAAATTTTACGAAATTTTTAGATCAAGTCTTGAAAGTTTTTTGTGAAATGTTCACTTGTCGACTTCCCAAAAGAAAATTGTGGCTCGGGGCTGTCTGGGGGGCACCGGCTCGGGGGCACGCGTCGCGGGCCCCCGGGGGCCTCTCCACCGGGTGGTCGCGTCCCCGCCCCCCCCCCGCCACTCGCGGCGCGGGCCATAAGGCTATAATTAAGTAGAACACCTAGGGAAAGCACGACCCCGAAGCAGCCGTGTTTACATCGAAGCGATTAGTTTTCTTTGACAACAAGAATATGTTACGCCGGAGAAGTCCGTGCCGTCGGAAAGCAATAATTAAAGTTGTGTAAAAAAGTGATCAGTAAACAAATTCGGAGCGCGGATTCAGATGCCGGGTTATTAATGTGTAACTGCAGTCGGATGCCGCGTCCATCAGATAAAGAGATCAAAGGCTCTCGCCGCCCTGAGAGCCCTCTCCAAATAAATCAGATTAGAGCGAGGAGCCTCAACAGCGCCGCGCGCGCCGCCCGTGCGAATAAAATACGCGGTCACGCGAATTTCGTGGTTGCAGCCACTATTCGTCATTGGCACAACCATCTAGGACGGCGGCTCGAGCCAGCCGTGCAGTTGTTGTGAAGGCGGCGAGTCAAATGGAGGCAAGTGGAAGGCAAGCGTTGTAATAATGTTTGATGTTGCGATGGTGGAGATGAATGTGATATTTCTTCACCTTTTGGGATTGTGTATCTTGGACCCATTGTCTATACTTTGCGGACATTGGCCTATCGTAGTAATGAATGCCGCTGTGGAAAACGCTGTCTTAAATCATCTCGTATTTTCACAATTGGGTACCAATCCACGTAGAATTACCTCATTTGCTTTAGTCTATGCTTCACATGCATTGGACGCTGGGCTAATACGCTTCTCGAATCATTTTCTTTTTTCGTTTATCTTTATATACTACACGTTCATCTTTAAGTGAAATAAGAGTGGCTCATGTTTAAGTGACGTAAGAGCGAGGAATCTTTACCGCATAGTATTCATCATCAGTGCGAATAAAACACATGATCACGCAAAAATATCGTTGTATCCACAAAATGTCATTGGCAGAATAATTTACGATGACTCCTTGAGCTATCCATAGAATTGTTGAGAAGTTAGGAAGGCGTGATGACTACTGGAAGACAAGCTTGAGAATGGTTGCGATAGTAGAGATTCTGTATTGATATTTCTCCATCTATTCAGATCGTATATCGCGTAAACAGTGTCTTCGCATTGCATATGTTCGCGGCACGTGATTAGAGACCAATTTAGTTCTGTAAGAGTGTGTCCAAGAATTTTCACAGTAGAGAACTACCCTAGGTTGTAGTTACAATTTTTGGAGATGACACCTGGTATGTATATGGAGCGATTATATAAACTGAACACAGTGCCCCTTGATTCACATATTCTATTACGCGCTTCTCATCATATAGTTTTTTCGTTTAAATTTATGCACTTCGTTCTCGTATGGTTTATTGGATGTGTTTTCCAATTACTTCACCGCCCGTGCAAATAAAATTTGCAAGACCATTCAGGACGGTCGCTTAAGCAATTTGCAGCCAGAGATATTAGACGAACGGGGAGTGGTTATAAAAGAATTTGAAATTAAAAATAAAATTCATTGCAGATATCTTTTTATTCATTTTCTACACATCGCAGATGAGTGATGACAATGGAAGTGACTCGGAAGTGGATTATCTTTTTCGACATCAGGATAATGTTGGATTTTAATAGAAAAATGTCTAAAATACTATTACAAAACTGAATCTATTACAAACTTTACTGAACTTCTCTGCCTTTTACTATCAAATGTTTTTTCCTGCCTAAGGAGACTCTCTTAAAGGCCATATAAATATTTCAGTTTTTTGCCAAAATGTGGCTTAAGGGTATCTGCTCTTTTTCTACTCGTACATTTTTATAACCCTAACACTCCACTTCACATTTCACTTTACAATTTCCTATTCGAATTATTTTGCTTACCGAGTCTTTTATCCAGCTGACATTCGGTTACCCTTCACATTCCGATGGGATGCATATTTGCTCATAAACTAGAAGCCAATACACATGCGGGCTCCTCTGATCTGGGATAAGCAGATCACGTCAGCACATATATGCTAGACAAGGGACAACGAACCATGTCTAAGACGGGACTCAAATCCGCGAGCCTTCGGATCGAAGCGGTGAGTCGTTAGACGCTCGTAGCCCCCTCGGCCATTCAGGTTTCAAAAATCCAGCCATCCTATTCAAAAATTCCAAGTAAAAATTAATTTTTAAAAAAAGTGACTAAATGGTAAAATAATGATCGTTAGGGTCTTGGATCTATTCGACGTTCGTGGGAGCGGTGAAATTTGAGACGTTTGAGTGAGACCCGCGCGGCCTGGCGTTTCTATGTGCGCCGCTCTCCGCCCTGCGCCGGCGGCGGCTTGCGGGTGGGTGGGCCGCCGCCGAGGCCGGCGATCACGAGCGCCGCTGAAGAAGACGTCCACGTGCGCCGTGATGGATGAGTGAGTGGCGCGGGGGTGCGGGGCGGGGGCGGGGGTGAGGGCGCGGCGGAGGAGAAAAAGCCCTCGGTGCGCACTCTCAGCTGGCGCCGCCACAACCTCCGCCGCCGCCGCCGCCACCCGGCCTAACGCTACGCCCTTTGGTTCCGATGCAGCCTTCGACTGTCAAGCCACTCACACCTGCTGTGCTCGTTCCCCCTGCGCATTAGTTGTCTTCGTTGTCCTCGGTTGTTATCGTCACCACTCTCGCCGTCTTTATATTCATCGTCCGCGCTGCCACCGTCGCCATTTTGGTCCTCGCCGTTCTGGCCGCTGTTCGTCGCCATCCTCATCGTGCTCACCGTCCTCACTTCTGTACCTTTCTCGTCATCTTTGACATCCTAGCATTCCTCAGCGTCCAGGTTACCCTCAGCACCGTCGTCACCCTCTCCGCCCTCACCGAACTCGTCACTCGCCGCCGTCGACACGCCTTCGCCGTCTGCGTCATGCTCGTCTTCGTCGTACTCCTTGTCCTCCTCGTCCTCGCCTTCCTCGTCGTCCTCGATGACCTACGCCCTCACTTTCCAATCGTCCAGCACCTTGCGGCTTCCCGAAGCGCCCTGGCTGTCTTCGCCGCCCTCGACTTTCGCGTTATTCCTGCATCTACCTTCTTCACCGTCATCGCCCCCTCTTACCTCCCTTGGCGTTTATACCACCCACTCCATTCTCACAGTCCTCGCCGTGTTTATAGTAATCGTACTCGCTGCCGCCCCCGCCATTTTCGTCCTCCCTGTTCTGGCAGCTTCTAAGTCGCCATCCTCAACCTTCTCACCGTTCTAACATTCTTCACCATTTCGTCATCTTAGTCGTCCCTGCAGTCCTCAGCGTTCTCACCATCCTCACCACATCCATCATCACAGTCTTCTCCGTCCTCTCCGTCCTTGCCGCCCTCGCCACATTCGCCGCCCTCTCCGCCGTTGCAGTCTTCACTGACCTCGTCCTTGTCGTCCACACCTTCCTCGCTAGCTTCGTCCTTAACGTCCTCGTCGTTCTCACATTCTTGCCATTCTTATTGACCATCACTGGGACCCAACGTACTGTCATCGACGTCAGCCACGCCGTTGCTACTGTTCCTACCGCTGTAATCACTCCCACCATCACAATCTGCCACATTACCTTCTACACATTACAATCTTCCGCAATCACCAGCATGACAATTTTTTAACGCTCAACTAGGCACCCTGTTTACGAAAGCGATATTCTTTGATCCATCGTCTTCATCCTACCAAGACCACAATGGTCGCCAAACAAAATCTCTGTCGCTTGTCACCATTCTACAAAGAGCAATTTTACTCTCTCACCTTACTTCGTAAGAAGAAAAAGTATTGTATTCGTGCGCCGGAAAACGGCGATTTTTTTGACAGAAAAACCCTTATTGCCTGCCCTTGGCAACGAAAAATTAAATATTGTTCCGATTATATGTAGCTAATTACTTCATCTAACACATTGTGTAATCAGAATCCATTTTTATACGTCCTTTATTAGAAAAATCGATTGACGGCAACGTCCGTCCTTCTTCCTACTCCTTCGTCTGTCTGTCCGTATCTCTGAGATTCAATAGCGCCTAAACCGTTCCGCCTATTTTCTACAAAAATGATATTCCCCCAGAAATTTAAAGAAAGGCAAGACCGTGAGAGACTGGAAAGAATATTTTGATTTTTGAGGGTACATTACATGAAACCTAGACATTTTCTAAATTTTCTCAAAAATGTCTGCAAGCATTTTAATTCAACTTTGTCTTTAGATAGTGTAAAGAACATTTAAAAGAATGGTGTATAAAGTCATTTTCTTTGAAATCCCTGGTATCTAAAAAATCCGAAAATCAAAAACCGAAAACCAAATTAAAATCCGAAATTTTTTCTTGCTTCTTCCTATTATTACAATGTTGTGGATAGAAATTTGTCCCTTGTTGGAATCTGTTGTTAGAAGACAAATCACGAAATAACTTATGTACACTTTATCGCAAATATGAGTGTTTTCGCGAAATTTGCCTGGAATTTACGCAATTGTTAAAAGAATCCCCCCCCCAAAAAAAGGCTCGAAATTTTTCTTCAAGTTTCCTAGTCGTATCCTTCCTACATGTATCAAAGAACGGTAAAAATCATGTGCTTGTCCGGCAAAATCTATATGTTCGAAAATTGCAAAATGTTGACGTAGCAAAACTCAAATTTGAAGGTAGAGATTTGTCTTAAAATCAGTTTTAAAAAATTGATTTTAAAAGAATGTCATATACAATTTTTTGAAAACCTAGTTTTTTCGCGTAACTTCTGTTGAAGACAATGCAAATTTTTAAAAAATTCTAAAAAACTGCTCTAATTTTCTCATTAACTTTTTCCCACGAATTGAACAAGGGTCGCTTAAAAGAATGAGGCAGGACTTATATTCGTCATCTGACTTTTTAAAAACGGCAATCATTACAAACAATGCGAAGAAGTATGTGATCTTGTTGCACCCCTTTTTAGCTCTGGACCTTACTATAGCAGGTTAAAAACAGACTACTACAGAATGTCTGTTTTCAAATTAATATGCATACCACTCCTAGCTTCCCAAAGTTCCGTCACCCTTGATTTCATTGCAGTCTTCATGTCGAAGAAGTAGACGGTACTATTTGGCAACCAATTTCGAGTTTAAACACTCTGCAAAACTTACCTACCCAATAGCAACCGAAAAAGCCATTATCACATCCGTACTTCTTTCCGCTGAAGACCTAGCACTGCTTTCATTCCCATTGAGAAACGATCTCATGCCTTGATAACCCAAGCCTTCCTCCCCCCTTCCACGCCTCCTGTTCTCGTCCCCTAACCCTCACCCTGTACCCTCTCTTCGTTCCCCTCTCGCTGTACCTTCCGCCACGTATCCCTCTCTGAATCCCTCCCAGTACCCTTCCCTCCCGTCTCACCGCCCCATGACCGCCCTACCTCCCCGTCCAACACATCTCTTCCCATCCGTCTGCCTCGCGCCGCGCGCCCCGCCGCCGGCGCTCTCGCCCCGCGCCGGCCGCGTGCCTCGTCTGACAGGCGACGCGCGGCGCCGCCGCCCGCGAAGAAAGCAAGAAGGATGCCCGGCCCCACGCGCGCGCGCCCGCCACGCACAATGTCGCTAAATGGGCTCGAAACACAGACGCGGACGCGGCGCGGCGCGGCCCGGACGGCCACTCAATGGCGGCGGGGGGAGGCGGCGGCGGGGGGGCCGCGCCCTATGAAGGGATAACGAATGGCCCCGCCCTCCCGGCCCCGCTCGCCCGAGCGCCGTCCGCTAAAAGCGCTGGCGGGGATTAAGTGCGAGCGCCACGGGCGGCGCGGAGGAGGCGGCCGCGGGGGCGAGATGAAGAGGCGGGCCGTGGAAGGCCGCGGCCGCGTGAACAACCTCGGCCATGGTGTAAGGGTTAGCGTATCGGACTGTTATACCCAAGCTGGCAGGTTCAAACCCGATCGGGCCGTGGATTTTTAAGGGCGAAAAAATCCTTCGTACGCCTTCCTTCGGAGGGGAAGTAAAGCCGGCTGTCCCATGTTAGTAGATTTACTTGCATGTAAATGATCCTCACGCCTGAATAACGCCTCTGAGCTAAATTCGAATCGCCTGTTTCTCGCCTAAGTTGTTAAATACCTCCTTTCTCCGCTCGTTGGTGAAAGAAGCGTAGCGAAATTTGCGTGGTCAGACGGAAGAGCAGGCCTCATGGCCTGAGTTTCGCCACGTAAAATAAGGCATTAATTCAATTCAATTAAACCACATCTGCGGCCTCTGCGATGCTTTTGCCGGGCGCTCCCCTGGACCCGTGTGTGGTGATGTGGGAGTGTTGTACTAGTGTCGTGGTAAGACTGTTCCTCTTCCACGGGGTGCCTGCGATCAAATCTCGGTCGATGCACACGGAGTTTGTGGTGGATAAACGGGTTCACAGCTGGTTTCCTCGAGGTTCTCCCGTTTCCCCTGCCTCTTATTCCACAAATGCTTTATCATAATTTTCAACATAATATCTTTACTAATCTATCTAAATATTTCTTCCCTTACGGGTTGAAATAGAAGGCTTAGAATCTGACGTCATAAAAGGAGGTGGTTGGTCACTGCCCTGAGGAAGCCTGCGTCAGGCTTACTTACTTTACTTTTTCGTGTCCGGTCTTTCAAATTTTTCCAGCCCAGAAGTGGGCCAGGTCTTCTGAAGGTGCATTCCCCCTCCAGAGGTCATGATCTGTGCAGTGAACAGGGCACAGTGGGCACTGTGTGAGGTGGTCGGTGTCCTGTGCCTCTCCGCAGTCACAGTAGATGTCGTCCTCCGCTAAGTAGCCCCACCTTGCAAGGTTGGTCTTCACAGAGGCCACTCCAGTTCTTATCCTATTCAGTGCCCTCCAGGATTTCCATGGCAGACTGGTTCCAGTAGTCTCAGGATCCCGGAGTGGGTACCAGTCTGGAGGTTCTGGCTGTGTGAACCTCATGAAACTTCTCCTGGATTTGAGTCGGCTGCGCGATGGCTCCAGCTGACCGTACATTACGTGCCTCTCATCGAAGGTCTGTTTGAACCTCTCCAAGTATTCGTGGTTTGCTCTTCTGATCTTAGGAGTGTTCATTCCTGCAGCCCTGTAGAGTTTGTCGATGGGAGTTGGTTTCATGCAACCAGTTGCAATGCGACACGTCTCATTAAGGGATGTATCAACCTTCTTTGTGTGGGCTGACCGACACCAGACAGGGCAGGCGTATTCCCCAACAGAGAAGCAGAGAGCCCTTCCTGTTGTCAGGAGCACGCTGGGATTTGCTCCCCATTGGCTGCTGCATAGCTTCCTGATGATGTTGTTCCTGGAGTTGACTTTTGATGATGTATTCTGACAGTGCTGTTTGTATGTCAAGGTTCGGTCCAGGGTCACGCCAAGATATTTTGGTGAGTTGGTGTGTTCCAGGGCCTTGCCCTCCCAGGTGACGTTCAGTCTTCTCCTAGCCTCCCTATATCTTAGATGGAAGGCGCATACCTGTGTTTTCCCTGGGTTTGGTTTGAGGTGACTCTCCTTGTAGTAGGTTGATATTTCCTCCAATGCATGAGTCAGTCCTTGTTCCACTCCTTCGAAAGAACGATCCTTGACCAATATAGCCAGATCATCGGCATACAAGAAGTGGAGAGCATTTGGCGTGATGGGCTGGTCATTTGTATACACATTGAAGAGCAGCGGTGCCAGAACGCTCCCTTGGGGTAGACCGTTCTTCTGAATTCTCCATCGGCTCTTTTTTCCATTCAAGCAGACATAGAATCGTCGGTTCTGAAGGAGGGTACGGATGGTACCTGTAAGGTGCTTGTCTCCCGTCATCTTGTACACCCTGGAGAGCAAGAGATTATGGTTGACCGTGTCGTATGCTGCTGTTAGGTCTATTAGAGCCATGCCTGTGACGATACCCTCCTCAAACCCATTCTCAATTTGCTCAGTAAGGTTCAATATCTGGCTTGTACAAGATTTACCTGGCCGGAATCCTGCCTGCTGTGGGATAAGCCTCCCCTCAAAGAACTGCACAATGCGCTGAAATATCACACGCTCATAGAGCTTGAAGAGATGGCACAGGAGTGAGATCGGCCGGTAGCTGGAATCAGAGTCTGCAGGTTTACCTGGTTTCAGAAGTGCGATGACCTTTGCTTTCCTCCAGACTTTCGGGAGGGACAGCGATGACAGGCAGCTATTAAAAAGGTTTAGGAGCCAATTTTTAGTCCCAGGTCCAAACTGTTTGATTTGTTCGGTGCAGATGTCATCCTCTCCCGCAGCCTTCCCATTCTTCAGTTGGGTTATTGCTTTCTCCAGCTCGTCCATTTGGATGGATTCCTCCAGCAGTTTGGGGTCTGGCTGTTCTTGTTGCTCCATTTTGAACTTCTTTGCTCGGCCCTCTGTCTTTCCATTCAGGAGCAGCCGGTGTGCAACTTGGTTTGCTGTTACCTTACCAAAGTGTGGAGTTGTTCCTTTGTCACCACTGAGTTTTTTCAGAAGGTTCCATGCAATCTTGCTACTATGTGTCATGTCCATGCCCTCAAGGGTCTCAATCCACTTGGCTTGTCTGGCTTCACTTGTCATCCGCATGATTTGCTCTCCAAGTGCAATGGTGTCATCGTTGAATGGGTCCTCCTCATAGCATTGCTGATATTCTGCAAGTGCATCCTTCATTTCTGTGGTTACACCAGGGATGTATCGTTGTCTGCATCCTCGTGGGATGTGCTTGCATGACACCTCTCTCAGGCGCTGCACAAACCTATCATAGTTCTGCGGGGTTGGTGGAATTTCTGCCACAGCCTGGTCCAGGTCTTCGGCGAAAGCGTTCCAGCGGGCCTTTCTGAAGTTGAAGCGCCTTCTATAAGGTATAACGTGTGTCTTCACAGCCGAGTAAACCTTGATACCAATGGGTCGATGCTGGCTCCTTGGGATGGGATCGTACATAACTCTTTCACACTCAGCTGAGACTCTACTTGTGACAAAACACAGGTCTGGA
Organism: Gryllus longicercus; assembly: GCA_038098605.1. NCBI lineage: Eukaryota > Metazoa > Arthropoda > Insecta > Orthoptera > Gryllidae > Gryllus > Gryllus longicercus. The sequence goes on from JAZDUA010000040.1 coordinate 26,651, forward strand.
TTGTAGCCACGTCTCCAGGCACGGCTGTTGAAGGGGTGTGGGAGTTTATGGTCGTGCAGTAGAGATAGATTGTTCGTCTCAGCCCACTCTTCTAATTTGTGTCCATTTGGGTCTGTGTTGTCGTAGCCCCAAGAGGTGGAGTGGCAGTTGAAATCTCCAACCACAAACTGGATCTTCTGAGCATGAAGGTTGTTTGTTGGTTCAAAAGAGAGGTCCCTGCTGGGTGGCTTGTAGATGGACGACACAGTGCAGTTGCTGAGTTCTACTGTGATGAATTCTATGTCGTCTTGTTGTTTTGTGTCAGTGGATGTGATGGTGATATCGCTTCTGGTGAACATAGCGCTGCCATAGGCTTTGTGTGGAATCTCAGCAACTAGAATCATTCCCTGAATTCGAGGTCGGGCACTGTCTTTGTCCCTGTGTGTTTCTTGTAGGCACAGTACATCTATTTTCTGTTCACTGCATATTAATGCTAAAATATCCTCTTTAGATCTAGATAAGCCTTCAGCATTAAAGCTTACTATCGTCAGAAATGGGCCTGATGCTCTGTTGTACATTTGGAAGTCCGGTGGTAGAAGGATTGGCCGTCACTATATAAGTGACGTTTCCAGGGGACGCCGGCAAAAAGCTTTTGGTACATAACTTGGTAAGTGCTTATTGCTCGCGTGGAGGCTCCTTCTATGTCCCCCTGCGTCAGGCGAAACGTCGGCCTCCCAGCCAACGAAGCGGCGTCTCCCGGATAGCCAAGAATTTATGGATTCGAGCCGCGGAAGCTTCCGTGTGCGTCATAAAAAATACTTCTATTCTCCTCGGAGTACCGTGACAGGGGTTCGATCCTGGATTCCTCATATAAAGCCGTGTCGGGAAGTTAGAATATCCCATTCGGTTGTCTAGGGAGCCGGAGCCACATTGCTAATGCAAGAAGGAAGAACCACTGTTCTGCACAGTGAGAAGCGTATCAGATCGCTGTAATAGCTGCCAGCCCCAGGTTATGGGTTGATGTTGTTGTAGAGCATTTCTTTCTCGGGTAACCAGGTGGCAGCCTTGCTGTGGGTATCCGCGTACCTCATGGGGGTTACAGAAAATAAAAAAGCTGGGAATAAAACCCTGGAGCCTTTATATCTCTGGCATTTGCAATGAAGTAAAGCAGACTGCAGGTGTACATTCCGTCTTGGAGAAATAAAAGTAATCAGAACAACATGGATATAAACAACATATGTTCGTATTTTCCTTACCAAAGATAAAACAAACTGTGTAAATGTTAACATATTGTGTACTCTCTCTGCCATCTGTTTTTATAAGTTAGTTTATGAACAGGTTTGATGATCGTTTAATCATAATGTCATTTTGTGGGAAATTCTTAGGTAATGATTTTGAATTTGTGAAATATGGGTAATCATTCTGTGGCTTAAATTCCTTCCAATGTAGTGTGAATGGTAAAATCCTAGAGGTAAACCAGAAATGTTGTAAAATATGAAGTCACTTTGACGTGTCTCTAGGGTCAGTTTTACCCTCAAAATTTTATTTTTAACACAACATAAACCACTCGGTAAGTTTACGTTCAAACCTGCATTGCCGTTGTTTCTGTAGCAACTCTTTGGAAAGTCAACTGGGAAGTCCTTGGTTTCGAATCGTGACGGCGGCGAATTTTCTATGCTAGCTAGATAGCTGGACTGAATTCAGTCGTCTGAAGGAGGATCCTACCGGCCAGTTGCTTTGAGTAATTTTACGTTCTTTCTCCGATCAATTCCAGGAGAATGCCGGAGAAGTACCATATCAGAAGTACCACAGACCACGGCGGCGGCGGTGGTGATGGTAGTGGTGTTGGTGGTGATGGTGGTGAAAACGGTAGTCAAGTTAACTGAGACTTTCTCCGTTTCCAACTGGTTTTATTTGCAGAATTTTCAGTATAGCTTGTTCTCTGAGACACAGAGGGGTCGCTCCTCCAATCGCAACAGAAGTGATGCCCTGGCGAACAGACCGCCCATCGAGGGGAAAGTCGTAAAGGGATGGGGAGAAATGTCAGAGGCGGGGAGAAGATGTGTCCCAGACTATACACCAGACTTTATTCAAATGGTGAGACCCTGAATACTGCTGTATGAGTAGGTTAGTCCTGCACCATCAATACTAAGAGCGTCTTCAACGTTGTCTCCGACACTTCGACCACCAACCCGACCTCCACCACGAATACCACCACAATCGCCGGCACCCCCAACATCACCACTATTGCCCGCACTGACATCCACACTATCATTATCATCACTACGGTTTCCATCACCAGACCACCATCAAGAGCCACAATCACTAGCACTACTTCCACACTACCGTACATTTCTTTACAATCACTACCATTACTATTTCATACACCACTTTCATCCATGTCAGCTGTTACTGTTTTTACCACTTCACCCTCTTAACCCATGGCCGCGAGGCCGGGACGCTGCTGGTAGGCTCTAGCCCGTTCGCGGGTTCTCGTGCCAAGTTCAGACATACATATACTTAATACATGGGAGCGAATATTTCCATCTTCTTGACTAAACTAAAACTTCTTGACTAAAACTTCCATTTGCATTCACAATGTATGCATTTTTGAAAATTGCAAAAGTTATCAATAATGAGATTAAGTATGTGCTGTTTAGCAGCACTAGTTCCTTTCTGATTGATTGGCGAAGTAACGTATTGCAGTACATTAATTTATGCAGTAACTTTTTATACAATAAATATGTTTTTTATGAAGATGAATTGAAGAAAGCAGGCATATAAAACTAATGCAGATTTTATTTTCGTTACGTTATCTGATTTTGCCATGATTAGGGCCTCTTAAAGTATTACTCCCTTCATATCCACCCCCTCCCAAACCACTTTCGCCTCCTTCTCTACCTCCACCTCTACTGTACCACCACCATCACTATGCCATCTCCAACACCACCGTACCGTTACTACCATACGACCAACACCACTATCCCACCTGCACCACTATCACCACTTCTACCTCTACCTCTACCTCTACCTCTACCCCTACCTCTACCTCTACCCCTACCTCTACCTCTACCTCTACCTCTACCTCTACCTCTACCTCTACCTCTACCCCTACCTCTACCTCTACCTCTACCCCTACCTCTACCCCTACCCCTACCTCTACCCCTACTTCTACCTCTACCTCTACCTCTACCTCTACCTCTACCTCTACCTTTACCTCTATCTCTACCTCTACCTCTACCTGTACCCCTAACTCTACCCCTACCTCTACCTCTACCCCTACCTCTACCCCTACCTCTACCCCTACCTCTACCCCTACCTCTACCTCTACCTCTACCTCTACCCCTAACTCTACCCCTACCTCTACCTCTACCTCTACCTCTACCTCTACCCCTACCTCTACCTCTACCTCTACCTCTACCTCTACCTCTACCTCTACCTCTACCTCTACCTCTACCTTTACCTTTACTTTTACCTCTACCTCTGTACCTCTACCTCTACCTCTACCTCTGTACCTCTACCTCTGTACCTCTACCTCTGTACCTCTACCTCTGTACCTCTACCTCTGTACCTCTACCTCTGTACCTCTACCTCTACCACTAGCACTACCACCGCAACAGCAGCACCACCATCTGCAGAGCAGAGCCGCGCAACCTCCGGCACCGCCGCCCCGCCGCCCCGCCGCCCCGCCGCCCCGCCGCCCCGCTGCCACTCGGCGCGGTGGCGGGCGTCAGCGGTCACGTCGGGGGCCGGCGGCGCGGAAACGTGCGCGCGGCTCGCGCCTGCGCCGCTCAGGCGTTGCGATCCGAGGCGCACGGGCGAGGGCGGCGACAGACCGATTGGCGGCCTCGCCCCCCTCCCCCCCCGCACGGCCAGGCGACCGGCCACGCGCACAGTGCGAAATGGCCCCCTTCCGAACGGATCGAAAATCTATTCCTCGTTCTCTGTAGTGCCGGGGGAAACGAAACTTATTTGTATATATAGATTGATTACACAGTTTGTACACAATGCCAAAAATTGCATATAACGTTTAGAAGATACGTTTATGTAGTGGTCTGAAACAAACTGAGGGACTAATTCATGTGTTCGTCGAGGTAAACTGAACGAAACCCCATTGAAATGGGAATTATTGACCTAAAGGCTTATTGTAATATTCGTGCGCCTTATTGGGTCTTTTAGAATTATACAATGTAAAAATTAACTATTTATTATTATTATTATTATTATTATTATTATTATTATTATTATTATTATTATTATTATTATTATTAAGTATATACTAACATTTTAATCCTTCCCCCCTTCCTGACCCTCATTGTAGTAGGTATTAATGTAATGAATACTGTGCTTAACAGGAACACGTAGGTACTCAGATTTTATGATAAAGTTGCTTGCTTAAGTAGGAAAGGATTTTCGAATACGGCGGAAGACATTCCTACCACAATTACCGTTATTCATGTAGTCTATACTTCTTGGTATACGTATTTAGACACACGTAAATACATCATACTGAATACACGTAAATGCCATAAAATGCAGTGAAATTATCCGTTAAAAATATAATAATAATAATAATAATAATAATAATAATAATAATGATAATAATAATAATAATAATAATAATAATAATAATAATAATAATAATAATAATAATAATAAATAATAATAATAATAAATTAGCACATGAAAATATGAGAAATGTTCTATGTATCTATTTTCGACCTTCAGTTCTTTGGAAACGACGAAGTTACTGCTGGTTTTATTTTTAAATTGATTGGCACGGATTAATGTATCTTTGTGAAACTAGGATAGATTCATAACAATATTAAAATTTTCAATGATTTGCTCAAAATGTTAGAAGGAAATGTGACTGTTTCCTTGACCTTGTGATATAAATATATAGACAAATCTGACACTGAAATGTGTAAGTGCCATTGACGAGTGCCCTTGCAAGAATCCTGCAACACTGGTCAGATACAAGAGACACACGTGAAAGAGTAAAAGAAATTAGGCACCATGTAAAATATCGGATTTATTGCTTACATAGTTGCGGCAACTAAGCTATATATATTAGTTCTGTTCATTTTATCGATTATAAAGTTATGGAAATATGAGGTACCACAAAATTTTATTTGTTGTTAATTCCTACGTTAGAATTCACCATTCTAGGCGTAAGATACGCCTTTCAGCCGTATTTTAACCGTGTTTTAATTGTAACCGTGTTTTTCCCAAGATTCCGAGATTTTCGAGTATTATGAAAGTGGCTTGTTTACGTCTGAGCCTGAAATATAATTTTACAGTCAGGAATAAGTTAACGTCTGTTATTTCATTTAGCTGTACAGATATTGCGGCCGTTTTTAAAAAAGTCACGAATATATTTTTTTAAATAATGTTTCGACCCTAATTGGGGTCTTTTAAAAATACTTGGTCTAGGTTTGTCAAAAATATTAAGTAAAAATTTAAAACAGGTAGCATTTTATAAAAAATTCGATATTATAAAATTGTTATTATTATTATTATTATTATTATTAACATTTAGAGGCGTTGAATATAACGCACTTTGGCCCCGCGGGTTGGTGTAAATTCGCACTGTGCCCGGCGGCCGGTCGGGGAGACGATCCCTTCAAATTGGTTACTGTTATGGCCATGGGGTAATTTGCGATTACGATCTGATACAGTCCGCTCGCCCGCTTTGAGGCTCGCCGCGCCGGGATGTTCCTACCAGGGCCCTCGCGACGCTACATACATTACGAAACCATTAAAAATGTGAATAATTATGAATGGCTTGTGGATCGCGTTTTCTTGGTCAAGTCGGCTTGTAGGGGCTCTTTTTTCATGCTTTATTGTGTCGTGTTCTCGCGGGGCTCGGGCCGGCTCGAGCGGGGGCCGGGGCGGCGGGAACGCGGGCTGGCGCGGCTCGTCTGCGGTCCAGGCGCTGAGGCAACGCGGGTGCTCATGCGATCACGAGATGAACAGGCGTGTGGAGGGAATAGATGTTGCAGGAGTGATGTTTGCCGTGAGTGATTATTGTTTGGATTTCGTGGACGAAGGCTTCCGCAGCCGGAGGTCTTGTAGGCTTGATTGTCCGGGAGTCGCTACGACGTGGGGATCGATGCTACCGTTTGCATGACACAAGTCGGTGAATCGCAGAGCCAGGCGACACAAACTTTGGCATTATTTCTGTCTTATAATGACAGTGACGGTTACATGTTTTCGATAGTTGCAGTTGGTCGTATAACAAGAAAATGTACGTACTGAAAAGAAGAGTTAACGACATGCAAAAGCAGAACATCTCGGCTCTGAAAAGGTCAGGGAGGACGAGGCAAACGAGAGCAAAGAGGAGAGCAATTAAAAGAACGGAGAAGTGGAGAGTACAAATGACGGAAGAATGTCAAAAGAGTGTGAAGAAACGGGAGAATGGTGAATAGAGATTACGAACAGAAAATCGCGGCGTAGAGATCAGCGGGAGTGGAAAATGGATGATAAAGAGAAAAAGAAATGGGGAAACGAGGGAATAAAGAGAAATGCAGGTACAAACGAGGGAACAGAGAGGAGTGCGGAGAGAACGGGAGATAGCGAGAAGAGGAATCTTAAGGATGGTGGGAAAGGAATGGGGAGATGGGAAAACGAGGGATAGAACTGGGTACATGATCGATGGAGGATAGCGACAAGGGGAACCAAAAACTTGGGGGACAGAGCGAAGTGGCATTGGGAGAAAGACAGAGTACCGAAAAGGGAAGCGAGAAAACTGGACATAGAGAGAACTTGGAACTTGAAAACGGAGTTATAGAGAGACGAGGGAAATGAAAAGGGGTAGATAGTGAGAAGGGGAGGATGATGGAATTGAGCAAAAGAACGGAGATTGGTCGGTGGTGTAGAAAAACAGGTAACGGGAACACTGGACGATAGAAAGAAGGCGAATGTAAAGAACGTGGACGGGCAGAGGCGCGTATAAGGTAACTGACGGAGCAGAGCCGCTGAGCGCGGGAAGGGTGAGGCGCGGGAGCGTGTGGAGGCGGTCGGCGCAACGCGACGAAGGGCGGCGAACGCATGCGTGCGGCAGCGGTTGGGGGCGGCGGCCCACGCAGAGGGGTTGTGTCACGTGGGAGGTCCGCACGGCGGGCCGGGGCGTTGTGGGAGCGGCGTGGCCCCCGCGGCGAGCCGGGGGCGAGGCGGGGGCGAGGCGGGGGCAGCCGGGGCCGGCGGAGGCGCGCGTGAAGTAGAAGGCGCGCGGGTTATGGAGGGCAATTCACACATGTGGGCTGACAAGCCCGGAGAAAGGCCCCCTAACGATGCGGCGGTGTAGCGCGGGCGCGCGCGCGCGCGCGAGCGAGCGGTGTCGGCGCTGGCCGCGACCCGCTCTGACCCCGGGCCTCGCTCATCCCACCCCCTCCCCCACCCTCCCCCACCCCCCTCGCGGCCCGGGGAGCCGCTCCTCAGACGCGCGCCGCCAGGGGCCAGCGCTGCTGCGGGAGGCGGGCGCTTGTAGTGGGTTTTTGTGCCCGCGGACGCCGCCGCTCGAGGGGGCGTTCAGATTGGAGGCGTCTGCGGCCGAAGCGACGTTCAGGCGCTGCGGTCGACACGGTTGTGCTTGCACTGCTTTCGTACGGGTTCGTAGACTTCAGCAGCCGGAGTCAATGCATCCTTGGCTATCCGGGATGAGCCGCGTCTCGGTCAATTGTACTGACGTTTCGGCCATCTTGCTGTGACCTTCTTCAGAGTATAGGAAGATGGCCGAAACGTCAGTACAATTGACCGAGACGCGGCTCATCCCGGATAGCCAAGAATGCATTGCACTTCTTTCGCTCGCGCCACACATCCCGCCTTCAAAGCGACATGTAATGAAATCGAACTTCTTGCGGTGCGTTCTGTTAATAAGTTATGTTCGATATGACATGAGTCTTAAATTAAAATTCACATTTCTATTGAAAAAAAATGACAAAATGCGGCCGACTGATTATGGTAGTGCTAACACTGCTTTCGCCTGCGCCACACATTCCCTCTTCAAAGCGACATGTAATGAAATCGAACTTCTTGCTGTGTGTTCTGTTAATGCGATATGTTCGATATGATATGTGTCTTAAATTAAAGTTCACATTTCTATTGAATAAAAGGAAATACAGGATTGTGAGAGCGTAGGCTTCCGCGGCCGGAGTCAGTGTTTCCTTGCCGCGTCCATTGCGAAGGTGCCGACGTTTCGGTCGTTATTCTGCGACCTTCCTCAGAGCGTAATGGTTCTGACGCAGAATGGCGACCGTGACGCAGAGTGGCGACCGAAACGTCAGCATCTTCGCCATGGACGCGGTGTCACCCGGACAGCCAAGTAAATATGAAATACAAGATTGTGTTATCCCGCCAATTATTATACTGCGCATACCGACTATATTCTCAAAGTGCGTCGTTCTCTACGACATAGCTGACGTTGTGCGATAGCGAGGCTGCAAGGAAGACACTAAATATTTATATTCACTGGTTGCATTATGGAACAGCAACGTTTTTATAGACTTGGTATGTAAAGAACTGTTGTACTGTATATAATATATACAGCACATATACATATTAATACAATATACGATATAATACATAGTATGAATTATTCTACGTTATGGGTGATGACTGTTTGTATTAAAATATTTAATATATTACAGGATTATACAATAATATTTCATTTTGTGAGGTTTTGTTCAGCACCATTTTTGATACTGTAGGCCACCAGCTTGATACTGTTGTGCTGACTTTTAACTTCGGTTGTATTCGTCAGAACGTTTTAGACGAGTGTGACTGTGTCTACTCTCCAAAGAGTGTTTAAATATTATGTTGATGAAGTACCTGGCCGCCCGAAAGCAAATTCGCCAGAACACGGATCCATTCTGATCGAAACCTAACGAGTGGGATCAGTGGCGGAGGCTGGAGTGAACCGTGTTACACACAGACCGCCAGCCACCCACCGCTCGGACACAGATTCAGTTCCTTATCGATCCACTTAGAGATCCACGAGGTGTGTGACGCAAATTCGCGGTGGTTTTCTATGAGGTTCTCCTTTTTTGCCTGCTTCTTATTTCCCTATTGCTACACGGTCATGCATATCATAACTTGATAATCACTTATCTATCCAATAATTGACTCATTCGAGGTGTGAAGATGAATCTTAGAGTCCGGCATTACAATTAACTGGAGTTACTTCCTCGCATTATTATAATTGCTTCGCTATATTATATTACTACAAAAACCAGCAAAAGTGTTTTCAACCAGCAAAAAGTGTTTTACGCGCCGACACTCGAATTCAGACTCTCCGACTTAACTAGCCCTGGATCTTTCCTATACGCTATGAAAACGCAGTAAGTTTCCAACACGGGCTTGTAGTTTTGAAATATTACTTTTGGAAATTATGGAGTGTTCGCAAAAATGAGACTAGCACCGTAATTTTTACAGCCCTTTGTTACATACGAAGAAAAATTTAAAGAACAATTTTGTAGCGGTTTTTGAGAAACTATGTTTTTTTTAGAAATTGCATAAATTAAAATACAAGTCACCATGGCCTTTTTTAGACCATATTTTGAAAATATGGAGAGTTCACCAAAAATGGAACTAGCACAAATTTTTTGGCGTCCCTTAATACATACGAGGAGAAAATTTAATAAAAAATTGGCAGAAATTCAAACTTTCAATGAGAAATACGCGAAATCTACTCAATCGTGCAAAAAAACTTACATGACTTTTTTCAAAGAGCCGAGTTGTTACAACAAACTTTGTCTGAGGCAAAAATCTCTATCTTCGATTTTGTATTATTGAAAAGATAGCTATTTGCAATTTTTGAATATACGTATTGTTTGCCGAAAATGGGATTAGCTCAAATTTTGGACCGTCCTTTCATACAAACGAAAAGAAGTGTTTTTTTATTGGAGCAGTTTTTAAGAAAAAATATTTTAAAATTGAAAAACTACCTAAATTTTGCGCAAAAGTACAGGAAAACTACTAATATTCGAACAGTTAAACATGGCCTTACTTCATGATCTGTCATTAAAGTACATATTTCATTAAGAAAAAGAATCTCTTTGTTCATTGTAGTTGTACTAAGTCACCCCCCAAAAATTGCACTATTGCAACATGAAAGCTGCAGCATTCTGTCAAGCTTCCTTTATGGTATCTGAGGAGAAAGTTCAATCAAAACATCTGGAGCCAATTTTGAGAAAATTTTGAAGGTGATTTTAAGTCAAAATTCAAAATATCCGTTTGAAACTCCCAAAGCCTCGAGTTCCTTCAGATTGATCGGGGAATATTAATTTGTTAGAAAATCGGCTGAGCGTTATAGGCGCTAGAGTTGTTCACAGACGGACAGACAAACGGACAGACAGACAGGGAGACAGACGTTCACCCGTCAGTGGGTTTTTCTGTATCTAGGATCCACAAAACATGGATTCTGGCTACGCCACATATTATCGGAAGTAATTATCCGGTAAGTATAAATAGGTACAGGATTTTTTCACTTTCTCGTGTCCAGCGTCCAGCAATAAGATTTTTTCTGCCGAAAATTCGCCGTTTTCTGCGTATGATTACAATACTTCCTCTTCTTAAGAAGTAAGTAGGAGAAAGTAAAAAATGTGGCCAGAATTAATTTTATCTTCGCCTAAAAAGCGAACGCTTCATTAATACATTATTGTAAAGCAATCCGCAGTCTGGTCTGGTTCGTAATATTCTGGACTCGGCTTGTACGCAAGCACACTAGAATCTCAGGGGATACCTATATGTGGCTCTCGAAATTTGTAATTTTAAAATTGATTTAGCGCAATAAACACTTGTATCATAAAGCATTCTTTAGTGTCCTTACCTAGAAAAGACGTTCATTTATTTATAACACAGTTTATTACGGACAATCATGATTGAAAAACAATTATTAAACATATTTTCAAAGAAAAATTCTTTGTAAGTTAACGAGCACTCTATTTTATGAAAAAAACTTATTATTGCTATCCTTCCGAGGATTATAATTGTTAAATTGAAGAAAGGCTTGCTCCTGTACGCCGTCAGTTGGTCGCTCCTTGAGATCTCATTTTCTAAGAAACGTGAAATAATTCTATTAGAGAAATTAAAAGAAAAGAAAATCTTAAATATTCTTGTGTGAATTAATTTACAATTTTTTGTTAGGTTTGAAGAATACTTAGCAGAACAAAGAGCGATCCAAGTACTGCCTATCTCAGAGGAAAAGCTGCATGTCCAACCGTGTAGAATCCTGTACCGGATTATGATTTCCACGTTTATCTCTCCATTGTATCTACGGGAAACGCGCGTTAGGACAACGGCATAAAAGCTGAATGAAACCAAATTTGAGGAGAAGAACCCTGGTTATGCAGAGTTTTGGATAGGTTGCGCCAACAGGTTTTCGGCGATATTAAAAACCTGTTCTCATCAAGATGAATGCGGCAGTTTCTTTTTGTGTAGCCTGCTGGCGAGGGTCTGCCTGCGGCGAGGATGGAACCGGTGTATTTTCGAATTTGTCAATGATGTGAAATTTATTCGCGGTCACCTTGTCCGACTGGTCACTCCGGCTATTTGTGACTCGTTTCCTTGTTCCTCATGAGTTTGGAATATACGCTCGACCACTTCGGACTATTTATGGGCACACCACTTTCAGTCGCATTGGTCAATACAGAAGGATGTATTCAAAATCCAGATTTGTTATATAGATTTTTTTTAACATTTAATATTTAATCATGAATAGATGAAAAGAAGACGAAAATTAGTTTTGCGAAAAAATGTCAGAAGGATAGAGACACAGTGTTAAATACAACTTAATGCAAAAAAGTGGATGTGAGTGCATTCGAACATATTCTTAAAACTGTAAACTTAATAAATAATGAAGTATCAACGTAGGAAATGTCCGATAGGAGAATAAGAATGATATTTTGAACGAATACATCAGATAATTTAAAATCTATTTGCTTTCTTTTATTGCATTTTACTGACAAAGTTACTAGTTTCAAATGTTGGGAAACGTTGATTGTTGTAATTTAATAAAAGAGGAATAATGACAAAAAATGCGTTCAATATATTTCTATTTCAGTCGTTTAATATGTTTCGTAAATGGTGATTCATTTATTCATTTGCACTTTAATCTAAGCTGTAAATGACGCTTTAATCGTGTACACTTTATTTCATTCTGTATTTAAAGTAATGAAAAGTGAAAAATTCATAATCAACGTTAATTATTTCTTGCAAATGACTTCCATATCTCTAATGAGCCTAGCATTGGTTTGTTGTTATATGTGGGCATATGTATTCTTGAAAACTCGTCAGAATATATTGGAATAAGCAGATGAAAAGAGCTTCTCGAAAGAGATTAAAACAACATTCAGACATATTCCTCTGTTTTTTAAACATATAATGGGCCCTTACTATCTTAACTTAGAATTGATTACTGCAAGTTTATCACTATAGTGAATTCACCACATATTTTCGGGAATTTCTCTAAGTGTACGGCAGAATTATTATTATTATTATTATTATTATTATTATTATTATTATTATTATTATGAAATTGATAAATACATTGTGCGCAAAATTTGCAGTTAGTAAGGAAATGAGACTTTCATCAGAATAAAACGTTTTGTACACAAGCCTTATACTGAAGTGCATTAAGTAGTATTGTAGTAGTGAAATGATATTTAGAGTTAGCGGGACCTAACGTGACGGTCGGGCACTTGCGATTTCTAGCAAAAATATTTCCATTGTTAATTATCATAACTTACATACACTGTACATAAAATTACACTGTAAAGAAAATTTGAATTTTTCTGTTCTCTTGGAGAGTTGTAATCAGAATGGGTGTGAGACGATGTTTGGAGTCAATGTTCATAACTTTTTTCCCTGGGGCTTTTCCAGCTATCCTGAAAACTAGATCCAAGAAGTGATTTTCGTGATATAGTGAGCTATCTGGTAGTTCTATATTGCTACTTAAGTGCATTGATTCCTCTCTGTTCCACGCTAAATGCAACCTCAAAACCTGTCATAGCCCACTTTAGTTTATGTGTATTTCTTTGTTTATTAGTAGTGTTCCATTCCTTTCCATCCATCTTTTCTTCTCGTCCTTTTCCCTCCTCTGCCATTACTTTCTTTTTATCTCTCCCTCTCTCTCCCTCTCTTCCTCGCTCTCTTCCTCCCTCTCTTCCTCCCTCTCTCCCTCCCTCTCTCTCCCTCTCTCTCTCCCTCTCTCTCTCCCTCTCTCCCTCTCTCTCCCTCTCTCTCCCTCTCTCCCTATCTCGCCCTCTCCCCCCTCTCTCCCCCTCTCTCTCCCTCTCTATCTCCCTCTCTCTCCCTCTCTATCTCCCTCTCTCTCCCTCTCTCTCCCTCACTCTCTCCCTCTCTCCCTCCCGCTCTCTCCCTCTCTCTCTCACTCACACACACGCACGCATTATTTTCACATTACCACACATGTTGGGAGACCAGTCGGCATTTTAGAACTTGTCAGCTCTCCGCTGGGGACAATAATTGTAGGGGGAAAATCTTCAAGGCGACGTGCAAGTCGACAAACAACGTCACCTATAGGGATATAAGTTGCCCTACACTAACGAGACCATTGAACTGCGTAGTTGACGTGCCCGATATCGCTTTTTAAACACTAGAACCCAAAATCAAATACGCGATATTGCCAACAGCACTGCCGTTTCTATCTAGAGGACTGATATTCGCCTGACAAGACCTGTTGCTTAACCTGTCCCCCACAACCATACTTTTATCCACCTCTTTCCCAGTCGCATGCGGCCACCAAAAATTGGCTACCTTCGTACCTTATCAGCAATACCGGAACACTTAAAAATGATATAATGAGATTTAACGTGTTCAAATGTCTTCGACTTAAATCGCATACATTAAATCCTCACGCCTCTGACCAAAACTCAAACCAATGTCCCGTAGACGACATCGTCATTTGGGGTAGCTCTTGCCTTTCCACCCTGTATTGCCGCGCTTGTTCCGCAGGTTGCTCATGTCTACGCCCCCACCCTCACCCCCAAGCCCTGCAACACCCCATCTCTCCCCTACCCACCCCAACCTCTGCCCCTATCCACACCCACACCCGCCCCCGGCGCCGTCTGACCCTCTACACCTCGGCGAGCTCTTAATGACGGTGAGACGCCTTGCGCATGCTAACAAAGCCAGGAGATGGTGGGGTGGTGGTGGGGTGGGGCAGGCGGTGAGGGCGGGAGGGGGAGGGGGAGGGGGAGGCGAGGCGTCCGCCGCCGCGTGGAAAGCGGGCGCTGGCGAACTAGCCACACTGCGTCCAGGTAATTGGAACTTTAAACTCCAATTACATGAGTGACCGCGGAAAGCGCCACCTCACCGCTCCGGCTCCCCCCTCCCCCCACTCCCGCCGGCCCCGTGCCCCGGTTCCCCGACCCCTTCACCCCCCTGGGGGGACCCGCCAGGGCGCCGGCCCCCGTCGACGGCTCCTTCGATCACCTCCCTCCTGTTTACGTAATAATTAAGGCCATCTATTCCCAGTCGAAGCCTTCAGCCGCCCGCTCGCTCGGATGATGGACCTCCTCTCTTCACATGCTAATTTTGGGAGAGTGGTTTTTTAGGGCAAAGCTCTGTTCCACGAGCTATCGCGCTATATTAAGTGGTAATAATCGTGCACGACCTCGCTTTAGGACTTTCGCAGAAGACAGGTTTATCATTTTGCTTGACTAGTGTTCACGAAAACAGAATGATCTTGAGAAAATAAAAAAAATCACACTCAAATATATACTAATTAAACTGAAATATATTATTAAATTCAATGTAAAATCTGAATCCCTAAGTTTCATTTCCTTTGCATCTGTGTCTAGGTTTGTTCATTTCTATCCAAGGAAGTTATAAGATTTCTCATATTTCTTTGTTGGATTAAACGTGCTAAATATATTTACTTACAGTCTGAGTATAGTTTGTTAACGAACATCTCAAGTGACTATAGGAATAGATAAAATAATAATGACATTGGCTTTATTTGTTTACAGAGAAACTGTTGAAAGTAGGGTGACCTGCCCATTTATCGCCCACGCTGCTCATTGTGTCTCCCATCTGATCTCCGCTTTCAAGAACTATTGCTTCTCAGCTGACACGCGATCGTGTTGTTTTCGCATCAGTTAACTATTGATGCCATGGTGCTTGAATTAGCAGCCGGCAAGAAGCTGCAGAAGTAGTGAAAGGTATGTGATTGAAAAATATTCATTTTTGACACTCAAAATATATGACTGAGTTATAATTATTTTTCTTCGTATTACATATTTGAACGTTGATTAATGTATCCTCATGAAAATAGTGTCGTTGAAGATGACCTAAAATTGTTGTCTTTTTTCAACCCCCGGAGCGGAATAACGAACGCAACATAAATTTCTTATAGGTGTAAAAAGAGTTCGACTACGTTTGCTAAACATCACCTTTCATCTGTTCCAATCACATGTCCGACATGTGTGAGGAAGGAGCACCAAGTGATTGTGGTTTGATTCTTTAGATTGAACTATGATACGTTTAGATTCACTCTCCAAAATCGAAATACAGTGGAATGAAATGGATAAGACGCACCTCATCTTTTAAATGGCAAGGAGAGAGGTGCGTCATTACACCTCTTAAAAAAGAAATCTATAGTGATATGTGATATGACTTATGTGATGAACGAATTTCGCTTCAACATAGAAGCAGTTACCGGTAAATTGACGCCTGGACGTGAACTAAATGTTCCAGGCTGTTAAACACTGTTTTCTACTTCGTTACTTCATTTTCTGCGTTCGAGAAGAAATAGCTTAGGGGTATGGGCAATATGGTATGGGTATATATGGGCAATATTCTCATTAGTCAACTGTAAAAAGATATTTCAGTATTTTATTTTCATTTACATTTTGATTTCAATCCCTGTAAGTTGTTGAACTGTTATCCTAATAATTGCTGTTTTTGTGCAGCGAAGCAAATTTGCTCCTTCGAACCCACATGTCGCTGTATTAAATCTTTAAAACTAATAAATAAATGAAAGTGGGTTCCTAGTATCTATCGTTAAAGTAACTTCGGAAGTAGAAGAAGTGCATCATATTTAAACCGCCTTTCAAATTTGCCCCTTTAATTTGCCACTAAAGTGTGCTCTTTTATTATTTCGTGTAACATGTTCTTGGAATTTCTGTCTGATTTAAATAAACAACAAAACGAAGAGCAGCGGCGTCAGACGACACCAAACTGACCCGGGAACATTGTTTATGTTCCTCGTTGGCTGTGCTACTTGGACTCTCTCTCTCTCGTTGTCCTCCCGTGATTGAAATTGCTCTTGGCATCGTTTGCTTTCCACTGACGTGATCAGATGCCGGGCTGCCCGTTAATGGCTTTAATTACAGTGTAATCAATGAGAGGTGAACAGTGTACGGCCTCCACTAAGTAGCGCGCGTTAAAGATTTAAGTCATGCAACCTTACGTGACAATATCCCGCCGCCGCCGCCGCCGCCGCCCCCTCCGCCACCGCCGCCGCCGCACCGCGCGCTGCATGCCGCTAGCTGGAAGTTGCCCCAGCGCCCATCAACACCCGGTTGCCGCTCGAGGGAGGGGGCCCGCTTATTAAACGTGTAATTTGAATACTCACAAACGCTGCCTCTCGGGGTGATTGAGATGTAAACCGTCATAAATTAATGAAAAGTCGACATTAAGTATAGTTTCCGCGGTCTCTCGAGCGTAAATGTTCGGATAGGAGAGGATTCTAAACGTTGGGGTCCCCGTAGGATTCTGCACAGAGGAACCGGGCGGTGACGGTGAGGACTGCGGACGGTGGGAGGATGTCAGGGCGGAATCGAGATTCGCGGAAATCGAGACGAGAATGGAACACGTTGAGGAGAGTCGACGTTAGTGGACTATACAGTGATTGTCCCAACTCCGCCCTTGGCAGGTCTCAGTTGTTGACGGTTTCATCCAATTGGGGGCTTGAACGTCACCGCAGTGATGTCACTATGGTGACGTTCAAGCTCCCGATTGGATGAAACCGTCTACAGCTGAGACCTGTCGGGGGCAGAGTTCGAGGAAAAATCGCAGTATAGACGCAGGGCTCTTCAAGCGGGAAGCCCAGTTGGCGTGCCCTGGCCAAGTGCCTATCTGTGGGTCACCGACGCGGCCCGCTGCTTAATGAATCAGCGAGATGGAACACGCTCGAACGCGATCGGCTGAGTCTAGTAAACGGCGAGTGATACGCGGGCCACTGTAGCGAGCGACCTTCCTCACCACAATTTGTGCACCTGAGCAGCCTTGGACTGGAGAAGATGGACATTGATAAGGCTGGACGAGGGGTAATGGCAGGGAGTTGGAATGCTTGGTAAGTTTGAGGTCTTGAATATGTACGACGTGGAGGAAATTTTTCGTTCGTTTGAATTAGTTTAGATTATACACTATTTTCTTAGCTTATTTAAGGTATATAATATGGAAAGGCGTGCGCTTTAAAGTACATAATATTCAATTACGATCACAATACAAACGCAAAAAGTTCAAAACCACTGCAAGTGTATAACTTGCGAGAGGGTGGAGGAATTGGCATATAACTTGCTGGCGGTGCTAGCGGGTGGTGGTGGAATTGGAAATATAGGCAATATCACGTAGTGGCGGTTTCAGGCTATTCAGGATGATACACCTGGTTTTGGTACTACGACCCAAAAACGTTGTCAAGATTGTTCCAGAGAATTGGGTTGGTAAACTTCCGCATCACAGTTCGGAACTTGGTGGTTTTTCCTCGTATGAATCGAAATAGATTGACGTTTCATAGACGGCCAATGGAACTAAAAAAAGTTGGGAGAGAAGTAACGAGATTGATGGCCGGAACGGTATCTTGCGGAAAGGGATTTGTTACGTTTGGAGAACATTTTACGGGGCGTGTTTTGTAAATGCTCACAATTTCCTAGAGGAAAACGTATTCATTTGGACCCAAACAAGACATTAAGATAATACGATAGGAAGGTATAACTCATGAGCGACTAAATTTCGGGTATGTAAGATCTTGTAGTATTTCATTAGAATTTTTTCTTTAATACAAACAAAAATATTATTGTTTCGTCCCATGAAGTTAAATAGTTCCCATACCCCCACCAGAAGTGCTTGCACCACTCTCCGGAGTGCCAACAAGTCTAGTTAAAACATTTTATCGCGCAGACCAATACCTCTCACACAATTTGGGCCTATGACTCCTTCGAAAATCACTGAAATGTAGGTTGCCGACATAGTTGTAAAAGAATGCACAGGCCACCTAAAACCTAATAAATTCCTATTTAAAGTACATCCCATTACATCACATTCATTAATTTCTGATTATTTTCTGTTTTAAGGGGTGAAAGCAGTAACAAGTTAAAACACACCAGTTGCAGTTAGTAATTGTTTATGCGAGGGGTGAAGGGCAGGGACAGGGAAGGAGTGCCAAGGCAAGGTTCAGGCTACAGCCATTTGGTAGGTTTTCATAACAAACCTTTCGATATTATCAAGAAAATATTTTTTTCAAGAATTTTTGTATTTTTCATTTAAAAGGGCGGTACGTAAATGATTATCCGAAGCAATACGGAGATTTTTGTCTGAATTTATAGATCAATATACCTAATAAGTTTTACTGTATTTTGTTGATATTATTGTTGGGTAGTAGACGTATACTTTGGGGTAGAGAATAATAATATTATTAATAATAATATTAATAATAATATGATCAATAATAATATTAATAATAATATGAACAATAATAATAATAATAATAATAATAATAATAATAATAATAATAATAATAATAATAATAATAATAAAACAAATGTTTTGTGATATAAAAAATACTTATTTATTATAGGCACCTGCCCGAATAATAAGTGTTAGAAATACTTTCAAAATATTAGAAAATCTAATTTTGAAAGGAAGGAAGTTAGGAAGTTAGTAGTATAAATGAAATATACAAGAACTGTGAAAAATATTCACCGCCATAGTTAATTAAGTAGTCATAAATAAATATATTGAAGTAAAACAGAATAGTGGAAATGTTCGGCTTGCAGAGAGTGATGGCGATGGCAACACCTCTACAATGACGTAGGGTGGGGGCAACGTTTTCAATTGAGCCACTCCTCTCTGTAGTAGTGCAGATCATGGCTCAGTGGAAAAGACGGAAGGGGCGGACCCAAACTTTAATAGCTTGCGTGTCCCTCTGGGCGATGCTATTAATTACGCGCCTATGCGCGAGTACTTGTAGATTAGTAGCTACATTTACGTCGCTTAAACTACCCATACACCAGTGAGCGCCACTCATTATCATGTTGTAAATATAACGCTATCGCTGCTTGCGCCATTGTTCTGACTTGCGGTTAGTACTGGAGGTTTGCCAATCTTACGAATTGGACTCTCTGGTATGTGGTAGCCATTAATGCCACCATTAGAACATCGACGACGGACTACGTGAGCTTCGACGGTTGGCCGGAAGTGGGGATCTGGTGGGTGGGATTTTAAAGAATTGAAGGTGATAAGGGAACTTAAGCGTTAACACTAAACGGAACGTGTCCCCCTCCAGATTAATCCAAACACCTACAAAATGCCAAGGTGAGTGGAAACGCACGGAGGACGGAAATTGAGCAAAGTATCGAAAGCATCCAGACATGAATCTTGAGGGGGCTTGAAGGTGTCAAGAGGCCGATGCGTTTCGCCTGACGGGGGGGGCGAGAGGGGGTGTGTCAGTGGAGGCGGAGAGGGGGGGCGGGGTCAAGCCCTAATTGCCGGCGTGCCCCTTTGCGCGGTGCTATTAATTACGCATTAATTCGCGAGTCCCCGCGGGCGCGGGACACTGCAAAAACGCGCGGCGCGGGAGGGGCGAAGTGGTGCGGGGGGGGGGGGGCGAGCGGTGCAGATGAATACGCGCGCCCGGGGCGGCCGCGCCGGTGGTCCGAACGCTTCTCCCGAAAACGCCGACGCGCCCGCCCACGGCCCGACCCGGCCCGGCCCGGCTCGGCCCTGCCAGGCCCTGCCAGACAAGGCGGCTGGTCGGGCGGCCGCGTGCCCTCGCCGCCCTGCCCGGCTTCGCTCCGCGCGCCCTCCCCTCCGCCGCGGGAAATCCCGCCGGCCTTCCTAATGAGCCAAATGCACTTCATAAATGGACGTCTTAGTTGTTTCCTGCTCTCTGATAATCGTATGCTGTGTTGCACGGGGGTAATTCGCGCAAAACGTCTTTGTAAGGATGGAAATATTTTTCAAAATGCCGATAATTTGATGAGGTATATTGCTATTCGATAATTGAAAAAAAGTATTTTTTAATATGTAACACCGATGGGTTTATACACATGTTTTAATAGAGACTGCGACACGAAGTTAAAAAGAAACGAAGCTGGTATATGAACGGAAAATCCAAGATTTCCGCATTTGTATTACACCGCGCTCCATATCGTCAGTTACGAATCTGACACAGCGGTCTCGAAATTTCTGTCTGATTTCTGAAACGAAATCTTCACTCTGCAATGTCATTAATAAAAATGATCTGCTTTGGAGACATCATAGTATGGTTGATGGAATAATTAATCCAATAAATTTTCGTAATTTAAAGAAATTGACAATGCATTTTCTAACAAATAATTTTTTAAATATTTTTTCTATTAAAACTAAACCTCCCTAGCGTCATCTCGCAAGTAAACTAAATTAACAAATGAATTTTCTAGACAAATATAAAATGATTTAATCGAGTAAGGTGGATTCCTGTATTTTGCTTTCACACATGTCACAATTAGATGAGGATAACATCAGTGTCTTTCCCAGGATACAACTAACAACCTTATGGGAGGCAGTTGCTGCCACGGGCATCAGTTAAGTCGACAGTGAGGCAAATGAAATTTATAAATGAACCTTCGTTCTTACAGACATGAGAAAAAAATATGCAGTATTGTTGCACAAGTGTCATCCACACAGATCAACTGAAAGAGAACACCGCACTCCTATGGATATACTCCGTTAGGAAACTTATTATCCTTGTACTTGTCACCCAAACGTGACATGCAGTTTTACTGTTTTCACGATAAATTAATTAAATTAAATTAAATTAAATTGAAAAAGGAATGCAAGTTTTTACTCACTACACAATTAAATATGAAAATCATTTTTAATAAACCAAGTGTATTGTCGGTGGATATTTATACCTTGTCTCGGCACAATGTTGGTTACGGAAACGAATTTTAGTTAACATATTTGAAAGTGATATATTGAAATACTGTCCTGGATATCCTTCTGCAGTTGAAGGGGTGCGGAACACACTGTACTCACCTTCGTTTTTGTATTTATTGTAAGACAGAGGAAAAACTAGAGAAAACCAATAATTTTGCTGTTTCTGTGTACACCTCCGGCTACTTTTGGTACATGTAGTGTAGTCCTATAAAAGGGTTTGTGTTAAGATTAAACTCCGTGTGGATCTTAATGTTAATTTTTGATGGATAGTTTAAAATTTTTATTTTCAATCTGTGATACGTAGAAGAAACTTTAAAGAACATTCCAGAATTCTTATCAATTTGCATCTGTCGTAAAGAAGTTCAGTGTAATGCGCTAGCGAAAGTCATTTGCATTTTCTATGCCAAACTCCAGTCCCATTATAGAGAGTGAGACGAGTTACAATGACGGCAGATGTAGAACGCCTACAAATCACCATTCGAGTTCCACCAGCTGTATCTGGCCGGGTCGAATGACTCGGGAATCGATACCCCGCCGCCGCCGTCGTCGCCGCCGCCGTCGCCGCCGCCTATTGGTTCGTGAACCTGTCGCGCCGGCCGCGTGAGCAGCGCGCGCGGCGATAAAATTCCTCGGGGGCTGTAAAAGCGCGAATGAGCGTCTGCTCTCGCGCGTGGGCAGCGCGGGTGCGCCTCGAGGGCAGCTGGGGAGGCACGTGGCACGTGGGGGCACGTGGGCACGTGTGAGGCCGCACCCCTGCCGAAAGGTCGCGCGCCGCGAAGGACTTAGCGGAATGGCGCAGTGTTATGTGACTCATAGAATTGGATCTTTGTTCATTTTTCTTATTTACGATTTCTCGTCCTTCTTCTTCTTCTTCTTCTTCTTCTTCTTCTTTTTCTTCTTTTTCTTCTCCTTCTTCTTCTCATTTTTCTTCTCATTCTTCTTCTCCTCTATTCCCATCGTCGTTGTTGAGTCTGTTTCTCCCTTTTTTGTCTTCTTGAAGTTAGCCTAACCTAGTTCTGTGTTTTAAATTAGCGCATTGCCTTCTCTTTCTGGGCCATAGTTTTGTGATTTTCTGCTTCCACGGCGCTATCAGTGGGGTCTCTATTACTACTGCACTGCATGGCTTGTAACAAGTGGGCGACAGACTTGAAGTAGTACTCAGTTTTCCCGGGGTATGAGCCTTCTCGCGATTTGAACCAGCATCCTGTCTACCAATGTGAAGGAAAATCAACTGCGAGGGTTAAATGTGAATAAAACTCTTTCTGAAGTTGTGGAAAAGCAAGAACTGGAAGTTCGTCAAAGCAACGAAATGAGTCTCATCAGCCGTGTAATAGTCGTTGTCAGGGCAATGCGAATGAGGCTTGATTTAATTTATTTTACGTACTTTGTTTTGAATAAATAACACGTAATTTTACGGTTTGTTCGTATGATGTGGGATACTGAGATTTTGACCAACTGGCTTCTGAAATGTACTGGTCTTCTCTATGTTGTTCGAAGTACGTAATTTTCAATTCTGGTCGTGATCTTAAAGGGGTAAATTAAGTCTGATATTGCGCGTATGTATTCACCTCATTTGTGTGGGTTCCATTTTGCCACTCCGAGACCACTACAGTAGTTCCTTTTGATATAGAAAGTTATTGATCGATCCGTGATTTGATCTTAAAGCTCTTAGATTTATGAAGGGTATTTTAGTTGTCAGTAGTACCTGTAGCTGATTTTCCTTTTCAGATGGTTTTTATTTCACGGGATATAATATTCTATACAATGAATTCTTCCCCCAAAACGATCGATGCTGTCTGTTTTCATAATTTAACGTAATATGTAAACGAGTTAGGGTATAGATCTCAGAGACAAAGAAAACGTGCACAGATTGCACTAATCTACTAAGTAGGTTACACCCACTGTGTAACGATGTTTGGCGATAATTAAAAAAATATTACTAATTTACTATTTAATGATAAGGTGGCCAGATTAATATTATATGTAATTTTTGTAGCCGTTGGTAATCTTCTGCCAATTTACCAGTTATCTTTTACCAGATATGACAATATAAACAATTTGTGAAAAAAAATTCAAAAATATTGAAGTGTCGATGAAATAAAACAAGAAGCCAAGAGAAATTGATACGATACGCGTGGTCAACTCTAGACCATGATGATTACGTTAATGGTAATAATCAATATAGTGGTAAATTGTAATTGTAGCTGTTATTGAAGTGAGCTCTCTTGAAGGATATGCTAAGTAGGCCCCCCTCTTGCCTTCTGAACAAGTATAGGATGAGGGTCCCAGAGGACATCGTCACCCATAGAAATAAATCGACGCGTCCTCTCGCCATCGGCACCGCGCTCGTCGCTCGGCCGCGCCGCCCGCTCGTCCTCGCCTCATTACCATGCAGCATCAGTCAGGGGCAGCGGCGGCGGCGGCGGAGCGGGCCCCGTGCCGGCCCGAGCCGGGTGACGTATGGCCAGCCCGAGGCCTGGACGCGCTGCCTTTCCTCACGGCCTGCCGTTACACCAGCTTCAGAAATTAATATTTCCGTCAATTTGATGGGCGCCGACCAGCTCTGCTCGTTCTCCCCCCTTGCCCTTCCCCCTCACCCCGATGCTCGCCTCGCCGCTGGCCCGTCTCCGCCTCTTCCCGCCCGCCACTACCCGCCACACGTCGCCGCACTGCCCGCCACACTGTCCGTCACACCCCCACTACGTCTCGGCCACACTTCGTCATACTGCGACCACTCCCGTCTCACCGCCGTCACCCTGCCCAATGCCTCGCTTGCCACTTGGCCTGCAACACCGCCGCCACACCCCGCCACACGTCGCCGCACTGTCCGCCACACCGTCCTTCACACCCCCGCTACGTCTCGGCCACACTTCGTCATACTGCGACCACTCCCGTCTCACCGCCGCTACGCTGCCCGATGCCTCGCTTGCCACTTGGCCTGACACCGCCTGCAGTACCGTCCGCCATACAGCCCTCCAAACATCCCGCCACACCGTCCGTCTTTTGCCCGCCCGCTCGTCACACGCAACCCGTTCGCAATACACACTCCGCCAGCCATATACTGCCCACTTTCAGCACATGTCCCGCCTGTCACATCGTTCACCCACCATCCGCCACCTCTGTCCTATCATGTTCTTTACCTCCGATTCCGCACAATGCCCACAATCAATATACAGCCTCGTGCACAACGTACAGCATATGCACAATCAATATATAGCCCCATTCCAGGCACATCCACCAGCCCGTAAGTTTCAATTCGCCTCTCAGTCGAGCCTGCTACGCCAACGAGTCTGCCCACTCCCTCGCCCGCAAGGTCGCTCAGGCTGTCACCTTACCATCTTCCAACCTGCTTCCCTTCATCTCTCGGCAATCACCTATTCTGTCCGGGCTCACAACCAACCCATCACACTGACAACTCCAACTCCGCTCCCCCCCCCCACAAGCTCTCCTCCTCTCGGGCCCACAACTGCTCTACTGCTTTGGACATCCTCACCTGCTCCTTTTAACCTGTATACCATCCCTGCCGATCGATCTGCTTGCCAACCCGCTCACCATCCCATGCGAACCATCACACCATGGCAACCAAATCTCCCCACCCATTACCCCAACCATCTTTCTGAAGAAGTATAGGATATCGTATTTTCTACCAACTTGTTCGAAATTGCACTCTTGAACGCGTGGAAGCAAATTGACAATTTTTTTATTGATGGTGGCATTTTGGTGTGGTATACCCATCGCATTATTTGTTTTTGAATTTTTAAACCAGCCATTTGAAACACACACCCCGACGTGGCCGCCAGCTCCTTCGCTCGTCGCCGTCCGTCCGTCCGTCGACCGAGATGACCAGCCCCGCTCTCCGCACGTCCTTTGCCCGGACGGGCCACGATCATTTAATCTGTTATTCGGCTCGTAAATATCCGGTCGCTTCTCACGCCGGTCCCCGCCGCCCGCCACACGGCGGGCCGCGCAGTCCGGCACGGCGCAGCAGCCAGCCGATCCACTTAGGATTAAACTATCGCTCACTTACCGTGTAATTACCCAAGAATGTTAATACGCCAATGACGAGTACGTATTTCACCCTCGAGAAAAGTGGGACGGCGCCCGGACCGACTGCGTTGGCTCAAGGGCAACCAAGTTGCCTCTGCAGCATCGTCGGTTGGGTGGTTCTAGGATTCGCGCCTCGATGGTGGCTGATGAATGCCAGGTGAATGCCGTAACATAACCCCAACATACGAACCACGAATCGCACACGATTCTTCTTTCCGTATCCTTGTCTCGCCCTTTCTTCTTACAGATTGTCTCGGCTGGGGTGGTGTCCCGCTGGGGGAGACACCTCAAGGAGTGAAACCAACGACCCGTAAAAATACAGCCTCGTGCACAACGTACAGCATATGCACAATCAAGACGAAGAAGGAGAAGAATAAGACGAAGAAGAAGACGAAGAAGAATAAGACGAAGAAGACGAAGAAGAAGACGAAGAAGAAGACGAAGAAGACGAAGAAGACGAAGAAGACGAAGAAGAAGAAGAATACGAAAAAGACGAAAAAGAAGACGAAAAAGAAGACGAAAAAGAAATCGAAGAAGAAGACGAAATAGAAGAAAATTATAGACAGTGCACATCCCAGTTGGCGCCCGTCCGTGAAGTCCAAAAGGAAGTCTTCTTCTTCTTCGTCTTCTTCTTCGTTTTCTTCTTCTTCGTCTTCTTCTTTTTCGTCTTCTTCTTCGTCGTCTTCTTCTTCTTCGTCTTCTTCTTCGATCCTTCTTTCCTTATCCTTGTCTCGCCCTTTCTTCTTACAGATTGTCTCGGCTGGGGTGGTGTCCCGCTGGGGGAGATACCTCAAGGAGTGAAACCAACGACCCGACAGGGGGGAGAAGGGAGTGAGCAGCGATGAGTGCCGGGTTTGGCACAAGATTTTCCGGCTTAGTCGCGCACATTTGGCCGTTTTTGGCACGTGCAGCCGTCGTGAGCGAAATCCCTGACGACCTCACCCCTACTCTGGCACTGAAGGTACAGAGACTATAGCTTGTGACCCGATGCAGGACACAATTGTATTGCGACCCCGGAATATACACATATTGCGCGTCCCAAAGCAGAAAAGAAGCAGATTTTTTTTCGAAAACGAAAATTTTCGACGGGAAGCAGCCTGCACCCACTTTACTCAAATAACGATAAGAGTATATGTTTTTTAGCCAGAGTAGGTAAGACCATTAAGGTGGTAACTTTCTGGCAAAGTCAGATTGGTTAGAAAGGCCGCATGTTCGGTATCCTCCTCGATCGCGAATGTTTGTAGTATGTTCTGTCGTTGTGGAGTTCTTCCAATCAACATGTATCACTTTTCAAACACTCCATTACCTTATCATAACCGCAACCGGCTATTGAACCAGAGGGATACTTCGGCATCTGTATATAAATAACAGATCAGAGTGAAATGGACTTTGTAGCCGAGGAAGGAAGAGATCCAGGAAAATTAACGCATGTACAAGTGGAAAGGCAACGACACGACATACCCAGAAACGCGTGCACAAAACAAAAACAAAACGAGCTTAAAAATAAATTACAATATAAAACTACATTACTTTCCATATACTTCAGCACCGCTCTGTACTTTGATAAGAAACTTCTATATTTTTGTCAGTTTATTGATGGATGTTCTATATTTTTGTTCGGTTGCGAAGTGACGGTAAGCCCTGTATTTGTGTTCGGTTGTAAAGTGATATCCTGTATTTTTGTCCACTCGTCAAGGGGTGCTTTGTATTCTATTATCTTGAAGATGCAAGCCACATCTGATAGGTTTCGTCTGCGCTGTGACGTAGATATCTGTCCTTAGGTCTTCCTACGTTTTCCCTACCATCCGCACGCTATTCCAACAATACCGCTGCGTTTCCGTCCGGTATGTTGGCCCGGTTTGCGACTTCTCTCTTCATTTGTCTGCCTTGACTCGCGATTCGGCCCACAGTGTGGCGTCGGCGCCGCCCGTCAGGCGCTCCGCAGACGGATGGGCTGCCGCGCGCGGACGCGGGCTGCACCCGGACGTACGCGGCGCGCACGCAGCGCGTAACAAACGGCCGGCGGGACCACCGTCGTTCAGCGCGTTCTCACCGCCCCGCCCCCGCCCCCGCCCCCGCCCCGCTCCCCGCTCGCGCCATTACCATCAGCGCTGTCAATACCACCCCGCTGTCCGCATTATCATAACCGTCGCCCGTGAAGGATGGACCCGACGGGGGAGAGCACCTAGCGATCACAAACCTGGCGATAACGTGTAATTTGATACCTAGGGATACAATTAAAAGGTTGATTTATCCCTTATTGTCGCCACTCTTCCTTTTGGACTTCACGGACGGGCGCCAACTGGGATGTGCGCTGTCTATAATTTTCTTCTATTTCGTCTTCTTCTTCGTCTTCTTCTTCGTCTTCTTCTTCGTCTTCTTCTTCGTCTTCTTCTTCGTCTTCTTTTTCGTCTTCTTTTTCGTATTCTTCTTCTTCGTCTTCTTCTTCGTCGTCTTCGTCTTCTTCTTCGTCTTCTTCGTCTTCTTCTTCTTCGTCTTCTTCGTCTTCTTCTTCGTCTTCTTCTTCTTCGTCTTCTTCTTCGTCTTCTTCGTCTTCGTCTTCTTCTTCGTCTTCTTCTTCTTCGTCGTCTTCTTCTTCTTCGTCTTCTTCTTCGTCGTCTTCTTCTTCTTCTTCTTCGTCTTCGTCGTATTCTTCTTCTTCTTCGTCTTCGTCGTCTTCTTCGTCTTCTTCTTCTTCGCCTTCTTCTTCGTCGTCTTCTTCTTCTTCGTCTTCTTCTTTATCCCTATCCCATCGTTCATCGTCTTTTTCTCCTTCAGACGTCATTATTTTCAATAAATTTAATATTTCCCCATTGCATCGCATAATCAGGTGGTTACTGGCAAACCAACTTTTCGTAGAGGCGTTTAATATACGAGTTTTCAGGCTCAAATGGTCCCAGAGAAAGCAGAACAGACATGCAGGCTTTTTCAGGAAATCTCTTTGTAATGTGTCTTTCTTTTGTTACATTCTTCTTTCTCTCACCTCTTCTTTGCCGGTTTCTTATTATTAATCTGTGTTCAACAAACATTCAAAGAATGTGATCAGAGCATGAAGAGGTGACAAGCCAAATGTATAGTTTGACGATTAGACTAACATGACTAGACATTAGAAAAAGAAAACAACTCTACTGATAAATACGCGTGTGAGGACCAGCGCTTAAATTTACTTCTCAATTTCTTTTATTTCTTGGATGGTCATTTTGGTTCTCTTTTTACATTACAATTTTAACTGGCTTACAAAAGCTTAGGATGAAGAATAGATTCTGCCATATTTGTTTTCAAG
This sequence comes from Gryllus longicercus, assembly GCA_038098605.1. Lineage (NCBI taxonomy): Eukaryota > Metazoa > Arthropoda > Insecta > Orthoptera > Gryllidae > Gryllus > Gryllus longicercus. The sequence continues at coordinate 55,122 of JAZDUA010000040.1, forward strand.
TGATTAAATTAACTGCCGGGGGATAAGGAACACAATAAAATATCTTCTTTTCTGTGATCACTTCTGGAAGAGAACCTTCGTTTTTAAGATACGTGATTGCTGACTACCATCGATACCCCCGCTTACACAAAAGCTATAAATTTTCTCCAATAATTAAATCACTCGTTCATTTAAAAGAAACTTCTTCTGCTCAATCAAGTCTCCTTATCGTTTCGTCCATGAGTCCCTGACGATTTACTTTGGCATACTCGTAACAATCAAACAATATCATTACCTCATTTGATTGATCCACATTTCGCATTCCTTATTGCTGCATACGAGGAATGTGTATACATGTAAATCGCAATTTCGCCTCTTTGTTTCCATTTTAATATTAATATACTGCCACTTTGTTATGATATTCTCTACTATAAATGCCACAGCTTCGTGACAGTAAATAGTTCTGGAGACGGACATAGTTTCTAAAATTCGTCTTCAAATTTTGTTGCTCTGGTATGAGTTGTGGTTATCTCTTGTAATAATATTGGCTGGACGTACAAAATGAATGTCTGGCCGCATACACAATTTCTTGCTTCGTGTGCGATGCAAGTAATGTTTGAATACGTTTCCTCTTGGTCATCTCAGTACATTTATTTAAACATTTCCGCGGTTTCGTTTTGCCTGTACTAGTATTTGGAGTAGTTCCCATTATTCTAGGGGGAGTTATTGTTGTGTACACCGATTCCGGGAATTAAAGCCCCCAGAACACTTTTTAATGAAATGAGGCTCCATGTAGTGTTTCTCCACATACTGTTCCCATAAAATTCTGTCTTTAGGCACGTCATCGTTCTTTCTTCGCTTTCTCGTAAACCTTCACAAAACAGTAGCTGAGTTTTTTTTCATTTTTTGCACCCAACGGTAAACTGATCGCGGTAGGTGACTACAAGACGTACGTCATCATCTAAAACGAAAGGTAAGTTTCTTATAGGGACGTACATAGTTGTGTGTCCTAGTACTTATCCATAAACCATAATCCATAAACTTACTGCGTCATAAAGTACACATTCTTAGAAATAAAGTGAGATATTTTTTATTGTAATACTAGTTAATCGACGTAGTTGAAAATCTACTTGAATGTCGTAAATTTAGTTCGAGGGTCTATCTCGCTTCAAAACGTTTTGTACACTAAGAGAAGCGTTGGATAAAAACCTTATTACTGCTGGAGGCAAGTACTTACTTGAATGAACGACTTCCATATCGATGAGCTTCGCATTCACCTTTCATTGAGAACAGCGAACGTTCATTTGTTCAAGCATCTGCCGGGCAACTGACTCCCGCAGTGCTTTCTTAAGATAAGAGTAAGACTTTCGCTCTCCCAAAATACGTGCTCCCAGAAAACGTGTGCCGGAAAATAAACCCACGATCAAATCTCATTTTGCCAACATTAACGACCACTAATACAATAAGTCGATTTTAAAGTGATGGAGAGTGGGGGTGTCTAGTTTCGCCTATCAGCCTTTCAGTCCTCTGTACATCGGGCTGACTCGAGAAGCAGTTGGCCACAACGGATGATACGGGTATAACACCAGGCCAGAGCAAGCCACGTGGACCACCCATTTAGGGTACGGACGCGTAGAATGCTGGCATTCCGACGCCTGCATCCACTACTGACAAGCAATGCTGCTCGTGCAGCAAGGGCGGATACACAGGACCTTGATTCGACAGTGTAGGAATCTTCCTTGTACCCATTTCCATGCGTGTGCGGGGTAGGCACTCTACTGCCGAGCATGCGAAACGGATTTATATCGAATGATAGTCATGAAGAAAATTGAGATTTTTTGATGAACAGTAAAACAAAATACGTCACAAAGAGTGCTACTAAATGTTCTTAAGGGTCATTGTATTCAAAATACAAAATATTAACCAAAATGATATAAACTGCTGTTAATTTACGAGAAAATTATAAAATGCGTGTGCGTGTTCCAAGAAAAGGTGTAGTACTTGTATATCAACTAAATTGTGAGGACAGCAACTCAGCCTATATTTGGACACCTATATTGGATACAGGAAATTCTCTTTCAGAATAAAAGAACATAATCGTGCATGGAGATTACAACAAGAGCACTACCCTTTTGTCTCTCATCTCCTTGAACACAATCGCACCTTTGACCACAATTCGAATTTTAAAATATTACAGTTGGAAAACAAACGTCCAAAATTAAACATTTTAGAACCTTTTAAAATTTTAAAACTAGTAAAAGACCTAAACTGGACTGCGTCAACGACCAAACAAATTTGAAATACAGACCCCTAATAAGTATCCTAGTAGGCCGCCCTCCCCCTCCCAACAATGCACAAAATGACACCGTGCAAGAAACACACCACACACACGAATCTTGATGACCATGATACTTGGGTAAATAATAGTGTTTTGTATACCTAAACCCGAGTAATTTTTATTTATATTAGAAACAATACATAACAATACATAACAATTAAATCTAAATAAAAGGGGTTTAAAGATTTTATTTCGATAATAAAAATATTTTCCACATAAAAACAATCATTCATCAGCAAAGAGGTGTAAATCATACTGGTAAGTGTGACTTTTCAATAATTTAAATATGAATTGTTTAAATATTGTTGAATTTTTTAAATCACATTTTGGCGCAAATTTTAAATTTTTAAACTGATAAAATTAGTTTTATTTTTTTTCATTATCGTCCACAATATTTAAAAATCTGAAAAAATATATATTATAGAATGTTGTAAGACACATTCTAGGAAAACAAACTGAGACAGTTCTCCAAAGATACCAGATCGAAAATCAATTTCATTTTTTTAAATTTGAATTTGGCGTCAAAATTGATTAAAAAAACCTTGATATTAAACTATTTTGTATATGAACGTATATGAACAAGAGTAATCTTTTTTTTCGATACTAGTGCCCACAAAACGCGTTTTCTGTCGAAAAATCATCGCTTCTGCAGCAGCATTACAATACATTCACATCTCTACGTCACTACGAAGTTGGGCAACAACGTAAAAAATATATCTCATGTATACGAGAGTACAATAAAACGTACCCTCCCCTCATTGTTTTGTAGAACTGCTCGGGAGTTTCGGTTTCCCCTTTAGGAGCCATGAGAAGAGTACATGTATGGCGTGCGCGCGAAGGAAGAAGCCTTGTGGCACACGCGCGAGGCTCCACCAGGCGAGCGTGCGCACGTCCGCGCGGGAGCCGCTTGATGAAACGTCGCCGGGAGATTGGCCTGGCCGCGCGTCGGCGCGTTACGTAAGGGCGAATATTTACATTATCATATAGATGATGTAGGAAGCGCCCGCGCACTGCGAAGCGGGCCAACCGTGCGGCGACGTCGGTCGTGATGCTGGTGGCGGCGGCGGCGACGATGACGACGACGACGACGATGACGACGATGACGACGACGACGACGACGACGATGACGACGATGACGACGATGACGACGACGATGACGACGATGACGACGATGACGACAATGATGATGACGACGACGACGACGGGGTGATAATAGCACTGGGGAGCGTTGCGGTGGTGCGGAGGTGGCGACGGTGATGCAAACGGGATTGACAATGACATGTTGGCTGTGGTGTTGGAAGAAGCTTGATTGATTGCTTGATGATTTCGGGTGCGTCAAAAGACGATTGCAAAGGTCATTAGTCCCGTATGTGTACTGCATATTTTTATCGCAGGACGTGGCTGTAATCTTTCAAAACTAGATGCAGTGTATATGTGTGTAAGTCTATGTTTGTGTAAGTATGGGCTGAGAATTGGTCAAGGTTGCGCGCGGTCCTTAGCACGTTTGGTAGGGTACTGCTCCGGTATTCGCTGGGTGCTGATTAAAGGAGGAAATCTACCGATCTGAGAAGCCGGTATTTTGGTATTTTAAAAAAAAATACAAAAAATTTCCAGAAATACGTCCTGCGCCATTTCCACGTGTCCTTCAGTATACTCAAGGAAAATAATTAAATTAAAAATTTTGAGCGATTTTTGATAAAATATTTGTTTAAATGTTATGCATACGTCCACGTACTGAATCGGGCCTTTACGTTGCAACTTAATCAGGGCCTAGCCGTTCGAAATTTGAGGCTTCAATATGAAGTAATGTTCACATTTAACAGAATGATTTACTATTTATCGACGGTTTGCATGGGTTTGCAAGTATCAGTGTCTTATTAATATAATATGTTCGGTTTTACTTGAAAGGAAAATTTGCATCTCGCGGGGTTTCCCTCAATGAGGTATCTCCCATCAGCGGGGAACCGCCCTAGCCCGGACAAGCTCTAAGCTCCCAACAAGTCTCCCGGCATGTGTAGTAGTGTTGTGCTTGTAAGTGAAAGTGTGTAAGTATGGTGTGAGAAAAGGACAAGTAATGGGAAGGAAAGATTGCGCGCTGTCCATGGTTCGTTTGGTAGGGTACTCCTCCGGCATTCAGCCGGTATTGATTGGAGAAGCCACGGACAACTACCGCTCAGATCATCTCGCCGCTAGTACGAGTATTCTCCTCCAGCGGCTGAATTCGACCTAGCTGATATGTTATTAAAACTTTTGCCCAGGTCGGGACTTGAACATAGGTCTCCCGGACAGCGGCACTGCAGTGACATTAGTTGATGCTCTGAGTCACCTCTCCCGGTGATTATTTGTTGAAGAAACTTGTATGTCTACTAATATACATTTGTTTACTCGCTTCTTTAAGCACAGGAATATTTTCACATATCTTCAAAACAGCAATAATTAAGCCACTATTAAAGAAAGCCAACGAAAACGAAAAGCACATTGATCGGCCAATTTCCCTTTTGCTAATTTTCTAAAAAGTAATAGACAGACATTTCTATACGCCAATGAAAACTTTTTAAAACTTAAACACATGAATTTAGAAGATCTAAACCTAATATTCTCTTTTCGTAATTGTTGCTTCATCAATGGATCAAAAATGTTATTCCTTGTGTTGTGGGATGATGAGGGGTGGGGTCTACCTTTCAACTCGTTTCCTTTAATTGCAGTCCCTCCTTGTTGACAGAGGGACTTGGGGAATCTTCACCTAAGTACGTGTTATACCGAGACAATGGGTTCGAAACCTCCACCAAATGTGTCATGGCGGGTCAGGCCCAACCAAGATGTATCACCTAATACAACTCTCTTTCCACTCTAGACTGAAAAAGCGCCGTGATTTTACATACAATGAGAAGCGGACACCATAACGTAGAAGGGGATTTTAACTGCCGTGTTTTGTCCATTCTTGAAATCGTTTGGAATATCGATACTGTTAGTGCTTATCAGTCATATTGGTCAATTTTTTTTCCTTTTTCGTTCAAAATAATCATTCCGTCGGGAATTTAGTATGCCCTTTACATCCAAACCACTGATGTACAATTAATGTATATTTGGAACGAAAGCAAACGCGTGTTAGGAAGGAAAAGACTTGAAAATAAATTGGACTCAGTACCTCTTGTAGGAGTGACTAACTCTAAGCTCCCTTCTGGTTTCTCGACATAAGTAAATAACTGTGTAGTGCATGAAAATACAAGGGTGTATGTAAGGGGATATGCGGGGGACAAGTTCGAGGGAGGGATGGTTGGGCACGGTTTGTGGCCCGTTTGTTAGGGCACTGCTCCGACATTCAAATGGTATTGATCGGGCCAACCACAGAAATATTCGATCTGATCCACCGGCCGCAAGAATTCTCCTCCAAGCAGCCACTCTGTTAACCGGAAGAATAACCGGTGGCAGCTCGCCTTGAGAGCGTCCACCACCAGCCTCAAAGAATGAAATATCCGTAGACACCGAAAAGTGTATCTGGCGGGCGTCGCATGTAAATACAAGGGTGTATGTAAGGGGATATGCGGGGACAAGGTCGAGGGAGGGAAGGTTGGGTACGGACTGTGGCCCGTTTGTTAGGGTACTGCTCCCACATTCAACTGGTATAGATCGGACAAACCAGATGCGATCCGATCCACCGGCCGCTAGAATTCTCCTCCAGACAGCCGCCCTGTTAACCGGACGAATAACCGGTGGCAGCTCGCTCTGAAAGCGTCCACCACCAGCCTCAAAGAAGAGAAATATCCGTAGACACCGAAAAGTGTATCTGGCGGGCGTCGCATGTAAATACGAGGGTGTATGTAAGGGGATATGCGGGGACAAGGTCGAGGGAGGGAAGGTTTGGCACGGACTGTGGCCCGTTTGTTAGGGTACTGCTCCCACATTCAACTGGTATAGATCGGACAAACCAGATGCGATCCGATCCACCGGCCGCTAGAATTCTCCTCCAGGCAGCCGCCCTGTTAACCGGACGAATAACCGGTGGCAGCTCGCCCTGCAAGCGTCCACCTCCAGCCCCAAAGAAGAGAAATATCCGCAGAGCGCCGAAAAGTATATCTGGCGGGCGTCGTAGCCCCGAAACCGGTCCGACTTTCACCCACGGGGTCGCGGGAACCGGCCGGCGAAATAAATTCATTATTTGTTCACGGAGCGTGCAGCATGTGCTGGCGATAGCGGCCGATCGGTGGCATTGATCTTGCCAAAAGAATTTCGGCAATTAATCAGTAGCGCGAGGCAGCCAGGCGGCACTCGGCCGGCGGCTGGCGGCGGGGCCCCATCCATCACTCCGTCAATTAATAAATCAAATCAAGGAAAGTATCAATGATCCGCGGCCTCCGGTGCCCGATGGGCCAAGTGCCCGGGAACGCGCCGGGGAGCGGTGATCTGGCCGACGTTGCGGCTCCGGAGACAAAATCGGCTAAGCGAGATTGATTCGCTGCTGGTGTGGACGGTGAAGTGTTATGTCTTCATGAGCCCCCTTTTCTGAGGTTTGTCAGCTCTGTTCTATATTCTACAAACTCTATTCGTTATTTCGTTCGGTTTTCTTTGATCCGTTTAAAAAATGATGAGATGGCCCCTTGTTATGCTTTTGAACGTAAATGTTTTTTTCATTATCTGTACAGGTTTTCCTGAGTTCTGTGGGGTGTTAGTTCAGCGTTATCTCGTCAATACTATCATAATAATATCTCTGTACGACCATTTAATAACACACGTATTCCTGCTGTATATTTATCCGATGATTAACATCGATTGCACACTCCGTGGATTCCAGTTCGTAATCCACGGCATCACATTTCTATTTTTCGGAATATAGGTCAGAATTGCATTCTCTTTGCAATTCGTGCTTCTTTTGAACCGCGTTAGACAAGTGAAGGATTCCGCAGTTTCATGAACGTAACCTAGACATTGTACTCGTACATCTCGTTACATTTAGCATTGATTATCCCACAGAAAATGAGTCATGAAGTCTGTGGTAATGACAATGACAATGAAATTTGTACAATACCTGAAATTCAGGAAATAGCAATTTCGACAACTCTTCAATTATTGCCAGAACAATCAAGGTCAATCATATATAGCATTTATGAGGTGAAGAAAGAGTAATAGGGTGAATTCTTTTAACGAGAACGTTTTCTTGCCATGTTTTACAATACTTTGTCAACAGTATAAACCGTCTAGTTTATGAAAGATTTACTCATAAATCTTTCATATTATCTAGTCACTCATTAAGCATATATATACACACACAATGAAGTAAATGCTTGATGTAGGTGATCCTTATATTTGAGTTTCAAATAAAGCAAAATCTGTTCAAAATATTTTCGGTATATATGAAGGTCGTAGAGAAAGTATAACCTTCTACACGCGCATAATGCCTATTAATCACTCTTAGATATTACGTCATCGCTCTTATGTCACTCGTGTGGAAAACATCAACTCGTGAATAATAGCCATCATTATATTCTCGTTGAAGAATATACTATTCCCCATATTCTGGCGTTAGTATGTCAATTTCTTCACAACGGCACACGGTAAAAGATGGTAGTAAAAGTCCGAAGCTCATTTGCTAATGTAATACAATAGTTTAATTCTCACATTTTAATAATAGTTTACATTTTAAGGGAATGAATGTTTCTTAATGAAACGCTTCTTTCATAATTCAACTTCATGAAGTAAATGAGCGGCAGTAAGGGCTGCGAAACTCCAGAAAACGTGCATTGATTGTACTTCCCCCCCGTACTTCACACAATGTTTTAAACTGTTTTTACGTTAAAATGAAAATTAAATAAAGAAATTCTCTCCATGCTGTTGCCTCTTTCACCATTGCGCCTTGAAAATGCCTGGAGGTGCCCGATATAATAGCGAGCGCCTTGAATTTTATGCAATAAGTCTCGCTGATTAGGTAGCCGTGTGAGAGGTGAAATGTTCTGGCTTCTTGTTTCAGTTTGCTTTCTTGTTAGTTCCAAGCTAACGAGGCCGCATCCCCATTCGCAGTGTAAAAGATCTTAGTCCAGGGGAAAACGCGCTCTAAGCGATGTTGCCAACGTTTTGTTCACTGTCTTGTGACTCTGTTCATAACGCCCTGAAATAGGACAATGATACGACGCCAACAGAACAAATAACCCGATGTCTAGATCGTGGCGTTTCTCGAACAGCTAAGACCTCACGTCTTGTTTGTTCATTATAGCTTGTATCGGTAGATATGGGGGACAAATCAATCAACAAACGTATCAATGATTCGCGGGCTGGCGGTGACAGATGGGCGAAGTGAGCCGAGAACGCGGGAGAGAGCAGTCGAGATCTCGCCGGAAGTTCGATACCGCAGACAAAATTGAGTAAGCGAGATTGATTCGGTGACTGTATGGGAGGAGAAATATATCTTAATGTGTCCTCTTTTCTGCGGTACGTAATCTTATTTGTTGCGTCTTTTGGCCGCCGTGTAACTTCCCGCTTTGTGCATTACACCCTGAAGTAGGACGGAGGTTCTCTTTCATTGCGCTCTGAAGGTGATTGAGGGAACGGGGAGCAATCGACATCTCGACGAAAGTTCGGACTGTGGAGACCAAATTAGTTAACCGAAAACACAAGAGAGATGACTCTTACCTTCTCTTACCTTCATGTCTTTCAATTTCTAGGTAAAGATCAAGATGTAACCTCCATTAGATAAAATACTGTCAATGGGTTTGCTCCTTCAATTAAATGTATGCAATGTAAGAAGTGATATTGGAGTTTTCACCCAGACTCTTTGACACAGATGTAGTGTAGGTGATTTGCGTTATCCAATTATCCCATTATTCAATGTACCATATTAATTTGTTTACTAATTTCAGCGTTTCTTTATCCGCCCTTAAAATTTTTGCTATTCACGTGTGCTCGTTGGTTAGCATGCTCGCTTTCTACGGCAACAAACATTAATTGTGCGCTTTCCTTGAAATGTCCCAGCATCTGTTGCTGTGTGACGATGAGAAAGCTCACTTCTCAGGTTGAGATGCCCAGAACACAGCATAGATATGGCTATGTGATAACCACACGTACCTCTTAACCTATGCACGCAAGGCCGGAACGATTCCGGCAGGTCTTAGCTCGTATATTAAAGTGTTGCGTTATGGAATAGTAACATTTTTTTTACATTCTTGGTATACAAGAATTGTTGTGCTGTGTTTATACTGTACTATGTTATTGCAGTTTTCGTAAGGATTGTTTGTTAAAACATTTAATTTATTGTCATGTATGAGAGTATTTTATTTGTCATTCTTAAGCAGTGTGGATATTACTTTTTGGAAAACCATTTTATGTGATTTTGTTCACCAGTATTTTTGCTGTCACAAACCACTAGTTATTTCCTTATTCACTGTGTAATTGCACCTCGTCAATTAGTACAGGAATATGTACTAATTGATTAAAACACTACTAAATTAAATGATAGTATTATTACTACAAAATCATTGACACTCCTAGTTCTGAATATGGAATTCAAATACGCTTGCAGGATCACTTATATCACTCTCCAAATGTTTGCTTGTTGTCTCGCAAACCGATAGATTTGGGTTTCGTTGTATACAGAAGGATTGCATTTGACATTTCTATTTGATTGGTACCTCATATTATCAACTACATTAAAAAAAATCTTCATCCACTATTCCTGCTGTCATCCTCCTCGACCTCTTTTTACCCTTCCTCCTCTTTCCTTTCATCATCATTCAAAAGGCAACACAACTTCAGAATATTCTGATGATTATCTGATATAGACGTGTTTAGGGAGGGCGGAGTTCAATTCATTTGCCCACTTTTCTACACATCACTCGCTTGAAAATACAAACAAAAATCAATTCAGTTACCCGAGGGGTATGGCGTGGTAATACCTTTAATGTAACAATGGACACAAAAAAATATTTCTAAATTTTTGATTATCTTTGATAGTAATCACAATGCTGAAATATGTCTGTGATTAGTAACGCATGGATTATACGCTACCGTAGGCTATGTAGGTATAGTTCAGTCGTCGTGTAACTTACATATCACAACCATTGTCATAGTCAGGAACGTGGTAAATCATTAATTCATAATTTTGATTGTATCAGCGAAAATCTTATTGAATTCATGTTGATAGATAGAAAAAAAAATCTCCCTCAACGAAGTAAAACGAAATAATATTTTAACTTTAGTAGTCTATATTATTGAGTACATTGTGGGATATTATACATCTCTATCTCTTCATTAGTTTACCAAGAAAATTGGGTATGGGACAAGTATATGGGACAAGTATACAAATGTTCATTCACAAAACATCCAGGAAAAAAACGTGGAGAAATAACGGAAAAAGAAGCATAAGAAAAAGTAAAAGAAGAAATAGATGAATAGGAAGAGGACCATGACGAGAAGACGGATAAAGAGGAAAAGGAGAGATACTAGGAAAATAAATGCGATATAATAGTAGAAGAAGAAACGGCATAGAGAACGTCGACAATAGAGCTCCCATTATTTTTCTTAGTTCCAAAACCTAAGCCTTATGGCCATACCTGGAAAAGGGAGAGTGATTTTGATGGATAAGTGATTATGTAGATATGACGTGAATGATCAAGCAATTGTGAAGTAAAATGAAGGGGAAACGACAAAACGCTGGGTACTTCACTTGAATCGAGCAGGATTTGAACTCCGTTCGCAACGATGGATGGCGAGCGGCCTGACCGCTGCACCACGGTCACCCCAAAGAGCTCGCCCCGTCGGTTCTCCGCCGAGATAATCCTCAAACCCACGCCTTCGCCATTCAGAGCCGTGCACCCGCAATGAATAACGCCCGCCCTCCGCGCCAGTGTACATATTGTGAAAACCAGGTGATGAAGCGACTTCCCGCGCCACAAATTAGATCGGCTTTTATTTAGGAGCGTCGCCGCGTTGAATTCTTGCGGTGCAGCGGTGGGTGGAATTTGAAATATGTATTAGTATCTCATGTAAATGTATCGCTACTAAGCTGCGCGCAGGTTTGACATTCATTTCTCGAGCCGTGATTAATCAGGTGCGGCCGGCCGGCCGGCCGGCGGGCGAGGGCAGGCGGGAGCCAGTTCCCAGCAGATCGTCGACGCACCATTCTTTTTCGGACGCGGACTGCCCGGGGAGAGGTGATGAATAGAACCTTCGAGACGAACCACTCGGATGCCCGACCTGCGGTACGCAGCTCTAAGTGCGATGTGTGTTTTACGGCTAACCGTTTACATGCTTGTAAAGTGTCACTGAAGTCCTATTTAGGTTTGTCGAACACGTTTGAGTATGATCCAACGCGCACGAATGTGTGCAGTATTTATTTTTATACGTGCAGCATTCATATGTGTAGTATTTATTTTTGTAGATAATCATTTGTAATATTATTTAGAAGGGTTAAGAACATTTCAGATGCATTTTTGTTTTTATTTTTCAGCAAGTTGTCATCACGGATGGCGTGACAAGAACGTAGAAATTAATAATATTCCTTTACCTTAAATATCAGTCAATTTTTGAACTGCGCAAAGATCATTTACATCAATTTTATTCGTATTATTCGGTACTGTATTATCACATACGGAAGTATAATTTTATGTCAGTGACCTTGATGCATTATTTAACATGGCATTGTTTTGAAAGACTACAATATTTGATACAGATTAATAAAGATATACGTTAGTGATATCTGTCTCGATTGATTTTTCATCATTCACTTTCATTAATTCAGTAAATGCGTAACTGGTCCGTGTTTTCTTTCGAAAATTGAAAGTGAATTCAAACATTTTTTTTCCTTCGTCAACAACGAACGGATTTGATTATTTTGAAATGGATGGCCTAAAGCCTTTATGTTAAAAAATAAAATAATCTTAATACTTACCGTTTGTTTTTATTCTAATGAAATGAGCATTGTACAGTTGATATTAGAAATTTTGTGTGTGAATGATTTACAGAAATCTAAAGAATGCATTTTTCCCAACATATACGAACAATTAGGTTTTACTCTCTCTTCCTTAACAAAATGCAATAATTCAATGAAATCACTGGTATTGTTCTAGTAAGACTTTAGTGACCTCTTGAAAATCTCAAATGGCCGGATGCAAGGCTTGAGATTTGAAAGTAGTGATGCTACAACAACACATGTATTGTATCGAAATGTGCAATTTTCGAAAATTAAGAGAGTTCAACGAAATGACACCTTCTCAAATTTTTAAGCACCCATACTTCTACCCGTGAGAAAATTTTAAAGTGGTTATTGAGAAAAAAGTGATAATTTTTTTAAATTGCCTATATTTCGGGCCAAATTACACGAAACGTACTAATATTTTCGAATAATTGGTCCTGATATTATTTAAAGATCCATCTTTAAAGAACATATTTTATTAAGTAATGATTTTTTCTCCCTTATTATAAACGCAGGAAGATGCACTTGCAAAAATTGAACTTTTACAATTAAAAAAATATCTCTAATTTCAACAAACATGCCATTTTTGAGAAGATTTTCAAGTTTTTGTGGCTTCATGTAAAGTACCCTCAAAACTCAAAATATGTTTGAAACCCCTACCGTTGAGCTCTTTTAGATTGATTAGAAAATATTAATTTTCAAGAAAATCGGCTGAACGGTTTATGCGCTATTGCGTTGACCACTTATGGACAGACGGACAGATGGACAGAGCGACGTATTGCCGTCAATAAATTTTTCGGTATCAAGGACCCACAAAACTTGGATTCTGGCTACAATACGTGTTAGAGAATTTTTTTCTATATTCAGCAACATGATTTATCCGCTTTTCGTTACATGGACCCGGCAATAAGAGTTTTTCTGCCGAAAATCGCAGTTTGGGCGCACGATTACGTACGTTTTTCTTAAGAAGTACGATCATAAGGACAAGAAAGTAAAAATACAGATGCAGATAATGAATGAAAGAAATAATCGAATGAAGGATTGCACGGACGAAAAATTCCCGTAGTATTCTTCACATAAAATTTTGAAAATGTCGATGAATTGGCTTTGGCTTTAGAACGTTGAGTAAATGCTTTTCCCTCGTCATCAGTGTTGCAAGTTCGAGATATTAAATGCTTTCTTCCTGATTGCACGATTGATGATAACTGCAGAAATGACAAAATATGAGTATCGCTAATGAAATATTTATTGACAAAGAATGCCCCAATTCTCTCTCGCAAAATGGATATTTCTTATTTAATCAATTTTTAAATTACGGTAATGAAACTAGGGATATTGCTGTCTTCTAATATTGGTATTGATGAAATCAACAAACAATTACAAATAATGTAGATCGTCGACATCGATTTTTTAAGCAACATAACTGTACCACATATAGGAGAACGGGAAAGAAGGGTAAGTTTGGGCGCGGCGCTGGTCACCATTTCGTTTCGAGTCGCGACCGTTGGAGGAAGCCATCTCGCCTCGCTGGAGCCCGGAGAGCGGGACGGCGCAGCCTCCCAGCCCCCCTCGGGGCCGCTTGCCACAGGGGCGCTAATGCGACGGGGCGTGTGGATCGAGGGCGGGGCCTCCACACGCCAATAAATGCTCGCGACCCTCTCGCACCCCCACCCGCCCCCTCGCACCCTCCCCTCGCCGCACCGCCTCTTCCCCCCTCGCTTTGTCTCTTCCCGCTCGCGCTCACTTGCCACCCCTCTCTGCCCCCAAGAACACTTCTCTCGTCCACTTGCACGTCCCCGCACCGCGCTCTCCTCTCAAACACTCACACTTCACCTTCTCTCTCGCACACTCTTTGCCGCTCGCACCCTCTCTTCACTGTCTCGTACTCACCCCCTTGCTCATTTATTCCTTCCTCCTCTCGTGCGTCCTCTTCCTTGCTCTCATCCCCCACATGCCCTTTAGCACTCCCCCATTCCCTTCATCAAGCAGCACTTCCCCTCCTCCTCGCATCCTCTACTCACCCACTGGCATCCACCCGTTCCTGTACCCTCCAATTCCCCTCCCCTCCCCCCTCCCCCCTCTCACTGCTCTTTGCTCACTGCGCAGGCTCCCTGCAGATCCGCCGTCGTTCGCCCTTTTCTTGTTTCTCCATCAGTCTTTTTTACTTTCTCGCATACTACTCACATAGAATAGAAAAAGTATTGTAATGCTACGGCATAAATGCGTTTTGTAGATTCTCGTTACCAAAAACGTGGATAATTCGTAATCCTATATACTCGTATGTAAATTAAATTGCTTCTTTTCAGGCGTTGTATGAATCAGAACCCATGTTTTGTTGGTCTTTGATACCGAAAACTTGGTAAATTCTAAGACTTTACAAATCCCCGCAAGAAAAATGCAGAGTAAACAAAGATTTCTTTACTTTTTGTACAAAACCTATTTCTGTTACATTTCCCTGATCAAGAATGAACATACTACTTCGCATACTGATTTCGGGAGTCTAACGGCGTCCTATCTAACGGCGTCCCGGAGCCATAACCACGATTTAAATACCATAAACCCCTAAACATGAATTAAATGATAATAAGCACAGTCGCAGCTGTACCTGTTCGTTTCTCGAAATTAATTCCGAAAATGAAGAAATAACAGTACAACATTGCCTTATTAACAGTTATTTCACTGCTTGTTCGTGTCTTTTTGAAACTAAATTCTTTATTGCCGTTTCCTTCTTCTGCTACTACTGAAGCTACCCACTCCACTGACAACATTAATATCGCTCTTCCCACTCGTCGTCCTGTTCTTCTATTTCTTTTCCCTACCGATCACTCCACGTTTCCACAGCCACGACCGACATATCCACCTGCCGATCAGCCCACTCGCGAACACAATTCCCACATATCCATTACCTGGGGGTCTCGCCAGCCCGCGCAACCACCCGCCGTAATCTTATCTGGCGCGCGCTTCGAAATTAACGTACTCTATAGGGGCGATTTAATTCTATTAGGGCGCGTTGCCGCGCGCCTGGCCTTAAAGGAGAACTGGTTCCCAGGCGACAGCGGGCGCGGTGCGGCGGGCAGTTGGTGGCGGATAGCGCACCGCGGCCGCCCTCTCGCCTCGAGCGGGCGCCGCGATGGACAGCGATGCGTTCGGACCGCCGGGGTTTCCCCATTGGAGAAGCACGTTGTCCTCGGGGAGCGCCGGCCGGCCACGAGATAGCGCCCGTAATTACGCACCTCTCGTGAATGTATTTCGGGCGGGGTGTAGTGGCATTTCTGCGTGAATGAAGTTTCTTCTTCTTCCTCCTCTTCTACTTCTGCCTCTTCTTCCTCTTCTTCCTTCCTCTTCTCCCTTCCTCTTCTCCCTTCCTCTTCTCCCTTCCTCTTCTCCCTTCCTCTTCTCCCTTCTTCTTCTTCCTCTTCCTCTTCTTCTCCTTCTTCTTCTTCTTCTTCTTCTTCCTCTTCCTCTTCCTCTTCTTCTCCTTCTTCTTCTTCTTCTTCTTCTTCCTCTTCTTCTCCTTCTTCTTCTTCTTCTTCTTCCTCTTCCTCTTCTTCTCCTTCTCCTTCTTCTTCTTCTTCTTCTTCTTCCTCTTCCTCTTCTTCTCCTTCTTCTTCTTCTTTTTTCTTTTGCTTTTTCTTCGTCTTTTTCTTTTTCATCATCTTCTTATTTTTCTTCTTCTTTTCTTCTTTTTTCTTCTTCTTTTCTTCTTTTTCTTTTCTTCTTTCTTTTCATCTTCTTCCTTGTCTTCTTCTTCCACTCCCTTTTACTTTCCTTCTTTCTCCTTTAACTGATCGCGTCAATGCCGCGGTCGGAGAGAGAAACGTGTCTGTATTTTTTTTATTTATCGATAAAAACCTAACCTTTGTATCTGAAGTATAATGGAAGAACAAGAGAGGTATGAAAGACCACGTTCCGCTGTCTTCAACTCTGTAGGGACATCAGGCAGACGAATGTTGGGGAGAAAAACATAGTATTTTCTTAGTTCAAATGAATGTTCTACATTTTACTTTCTCGCCTATTAGATACTTACTAAGTAAAGAGTGAATGTAAACTTCTGCTGCAAAAAGTGGCGATTGTTTGGGTGAAAAACGTATTGGGGGGCCCTAATAACGGAAAAGTGAATAAATCTTGCTCCGATGTGTAGTAAATTACTCCATCTCTTACGTTGTGTAGTCAGAATTCGCGTTTTAAGGTCTTTGATGATACCAAACTTGTGGTTTACAGCACAACGTGTGTTTGTGTGTGCGTGTGTTTCCGTCCGAGGTTAACTCTAGCCTCTAAACTATTCAGAGGATTTTCCTAAAATTGGCATTTCTGGACCGATCATACCGACTTATGGCTCTGCTAATTGAAATTATAAATTTTAAAAATTGCAATTCCAATTCCAATTTTTTCAGCGACTTTCTACATCTACAAAGACAGTTTCTTCCTTAATGAAATCTGTTCTTCAAAATAGATGTTTGTTAAAAACTTTGAATAAAGTCAATAAAAATCACTGAATTTGCTGAAAATTGTAAAAAAATCCAATTTTTCAACCTCGTTTTGAAAGCGTCGGTAAGGGTGTGTTTAGCCGTCAAGCTGATTGTGTAGGGCGTAACGTAAATGATGTGCTAAATCTAAGAAAATGGTTCAAACAGTATTTTAATATTACGTTGCCGTTGGATATAATGCGAGAATGTATGTTCTCTTGTAACACACTAATTGTTAGTCCTGATAGTATTTCTTCTTCTGCACTTTCTTCATCGTTTTTGTTCGTTTCTTCGCCTGCTTCATTTTTATATGATATTTGATTCTATCAGCTATGACTTATACTAGAAATTCTTTCTGGAAAATAAACGAATATTTTACATTCTCATTATCAATGTGGCGGCATGTATTCTATGATAGTTCAACATTGCAATAGCCACGGCCAGGACATTCATTCCTTTGTATTCATCCCGTCAAACGTCTGGAGGTTTTATTTATTGATTTGATGTACATTGTAGCATTTAGCTTGGGCAAAGAATTGCGTAGCAAGACTAATCACATGTGATGTCGCGTTGCGCATTTTCTTCCCACAGTCATCCATATGATGTGGCCTAAAGCTGACCCCTACGCAATAAGGACTTCGCCCTCAATTTGGAGTAGCTGTTTCCGGCAGTATTGTGAGCCCGTCAACACCGACACAGTTACTCTTAAGGTATGAAAGAGCTGCTCGTATGCCGCCCATTTTATCCTTGTAATATAAGCCAGTAGTTCATGTGATTTATTCGTAAGCACACAGAAGATTCCGTGAATTCCACGAGATAAATCTTTGCGTTTTCGATCACACTTGTGTACGCTCTGCTGTGCTTACCCGCCCTCTCATTTGCCGCCTCGGGCGCTCTGGAGCAGCTACCTACCCGCCGTCCCCGTCCTGACCCGTTCTCCCCGCCCCTACCCGATGTCCCGTTCCTCCCCATTCTACCTGTGCGCGTTCACCCGTCCTCCCCGCGTTTCCGCCTTCCCCATCCCTGGTCTCCCCGTCACCCCTATTTTCTCCGCCCTCTTTCAAGGGGGTACCTACATGATTTCCCCGCCCTGCCCGGCCTCCCCGCTCGCTCCACTCTCTCCGGCCTCCCCGCCCTCGCCGTCCTCCCTCCTCCCACGATCCGCTTTCCGGCGCGCGTCGATAGAGGCCGCGATAGGAGCGTAATCTCAAATACGATCCTCACGACGCGCAATTACACACATACCCACACACACGTACCGGCACACTCACCACAATAACACATGCAGTGCGCGAGTGAGCGGGGGAGAGAGAGGCCCCTTCGTAAATTAGAGCGCGACCGTTAGGCGGGTGCGCGCGCGGGCGGGCGGGCGGGCGGGCGGGCGGGCGCGGGTGGGCGCGGGCGGGCGGGCGGGCGGGCGGGCGGGCGGGCGCCCCAATCGAATCCCCTTATCGCCCGCGCATGCGTTCGCCTCCGCCCCGCCTCCACTCTGGGCCTCTGCTCGCTGGATGCAGCCGAGGTGGCCACGCTCTCGATGCGAGCCGCGTGTGGCGGGTGGGAGGCGAGCATCGTCGCATTGCTTCGCAGCGGAGTATAATCTCGCGTAGAGTTATTGCGCGTCTTGTGTTCTTATTTAATTACGCGCAAATCTAACAGGCAGGTTATCTAATAGGCAGGTCACGGCCGGTGTACATTTACGAAAACTCTACTGGTTGCAGATTCACACCTAGTCTATCAATAAATGTTTACATTATTCTATTTTTCGCAAAGACGGCCTTCGGTGTAGTCTAGATATTTATATCACCAACCAGTATCTTTATTAATATTATTATTATTATTATTATTATTATTATTATTATTATTATTGTCATTATTATTATTATTATTAATAATAATAATACTATTATTATTATTATTATTAATACTATTATTATTATTATTATTATTATTATTATTATTGGCGTATAGGCCATTACTGACCACGCTACACGATTAACGTGTGTAATTCTTCCAGTATCAGTTTTTCAGCTGTATCCTTGGATTACAACAAGGTTGTTACGCCTTGTAGTGTGACTTACGAGATGATAGGATGATGATGATAGGTGAAGGGACAATCACAAATACGACCATGTCTACGCAGGACTCGGACCTGCAGCCTCCTCGGCACAGACGACAGCTGCCGCAACCGTCTGCGCCATGGGGCCGACTAATACTACTATTATTAATAATACTATTATTATTAATAATACTATTATTATTAATAATACTATTATTATTAATATTATTGATATTAAATTATCTTTGATTACAATCGACAGTAGACTAGGATACAATATCTACCTGACAATTTTCTTTCTTTGTCTTACATCTCTCTCTCACTCTCACGCTCTCGCTTTCTTATTCTCTCTCCACCCAAACCAGAGAATTCTGACGATTCTACGAATTGAGAATTCTAACGAATCTACTCAATTTGTCGTAACGTCAACAAGTGCTATAGTGCCTTGTAGATTTATATGTTACTGCTCAAATTCTTTCTAAATCTTTATCAGATTCAAAGATATTTCTACTGTCTGAGAAATAATGGAGCTTTTTTCACATATTTTACAAGGTACCGATTAATGGCATGTACTCCTACTTCCACAATTTGGGAGACACAGAGGTAGCCACTATGCATACAATGGAAAGTCCACTTAAACATTTATGTTTTCGTGCAGTATTATGTAGAAGGCGAAGGAAAAACAACGTCTCACTCATCAATTTCGCACATCAAAATGAATGTTTTGGTCATGTATGAGTACATGTAGGCTTTAATTATTATTCTTTGGACAGTTTGGTAAGAAGGAAGATTGCAAGTACTGTCCGGAGAAACCAAACGGTTACTGCTCAATGCGATTCCGTGTGTACTACTAAGAATAAAATGTATTTTAATAGCAATTCAAGAAACAAATTTTAAGACAATATATGCAATGAAATGTGAACTTTAAGTAACTACATTTTTCATACAATAAACATACACATGTGCTTAAAAGTGCTCTGAAGGACATAGAAGGTGAATGATTCGAGTCCCGGTAAGGCACTTTGTCCCGGGCACCCTGGCTACTAGATTGACTAATACTTGATATTAAAATCATTCAAATAGTCAAATCAACCTATTCGATTCAATTAATTTTAATCACAGATGCACTTTTTTCGTGTAAGGGCTTCTGGAAATTAATCGTCGTGTCTCGGTGCATGGAAGTTGCTGCAGAAATGTTTTACAGAGGCGGGACGCGTGTAATTCTGGGAACCCCGCGGGTGGCCACCCCTGCTCGCCTCTCGGGACCGGTATAGTTACCGGGAACTTATCACACGTGTTCCCGTGTTGAGGAGGCCCCTGCCCCGCGTCTTCAATTATGCGCTGCTCTATCTGAGATCAATAAGCGGGCTCGCAATGACGAATGGCTGCCACCCCGCCGCGGACAGTGATGGAGTGGACCTCGCCGCGGCCGCCCTCGCCGCCCTCGCCGCCCTCGCCGCCCTCACCGCCCTCGCCGCCACCGCAGCCGCGCCGGTAATTACCGACGAGATCATTGGCGCAGTTCTTTTGTCCCGAGGCAATGGCTGGGCCGCGATGGAAGTGGGAATACGCAGGGGTACTTGCTTCCGAACGCTGCGGGGGGCAAGGGACGCGTGCAGGTGGCTGCGGTGTGTGATGTAGGCTGGCGTGGAGGATAACATACGGCTGCAAGTGCCCGGTGGGTGGGGTTCAAATGATTCGATTGCCTCCGAAGGGTTTGGATCTGGTTCTCGTAAAATGTGACTGCGCATTTGGATCCTTAATCGGATCGATGCTTTCAATTGTAGGTCTCAGTAGGACTTACGAGTTGAGAAAATACTTTGAATTTCGAAAAATGTTTGAATAGGTTCTGCCACCACTCCTACCCTTAACACTGCCACCGCCGTCGCCGCAGCCGAGCTGGTAATTGCCGACAAGATCATTACCGCAGTTCTTTTGTTCCGAGGCAATGTTTGGATTGATTAATTAATTGAGAAGTGAATGTTTTATATGTGAAGGAGGTGGTGTTTCACCCCGTTGGATGATGAAATCGGGCGCCGACCTACAAATGGGTTTGTGGAGGATTTCCCCCTCCTTAGCGAGTTATCTCCTCCCATTGGGCTCTGCCCAAGGCAAGATAAGCTCTAAGTTCCCGATTGGACTTGTGTGGTAGTGTATAGTTTGTCAGAATAAGTGTAAGTAAGGGAAGAGGAAAATACAAAGAAGAGGAAGGAATGATCGCACTAGAGCCGCCGCCCGTTTGTTAGGACACTCGTTATTTGCCTGATGTTGACACGAGAAACCAAGCAATATTATTGATAACAGTATCCGTCCAATTGAATTATTTTCCAGACAGCGACTGAATTCGACCTAATTTTGTCGCTAGGTGTTGAAAAACCGAGTTCTTCTACAAGGGTGTGGAAATTTCGCCACCATGTGAACTTGAACCCAAGAAATTAGTGGTAAGAACGGCTGCGGAGACAGCAGCTACACTGGCTATGTGCTAAACTCAGTCGGTCTGTGATTGAGATTTGATAGAAGTGCAAATAAGCGGGTGTACTTGCTTCCGAACGCTGTTGGTGTGTGTGTGTGTGTGTGTGTGTGTGTGTAAAGGCTGCACGCAAGTGGCTCGGGTTTGTGATGCTGTCTGGCGTGAATGATAAAATACGGCTATAAGTTGAGTGAAGTTAAAATGACTAGATTGCTTCAAAATTGTTAGACTTGTGTTACAAGAAAATGTGACTGCGTGTTTGGGTTCTTGATCAGATTGTTGATTTCCATTTTAGGCTTTAGGAGCTAGAAATTTAGAATATTTTTCAAAATTTCGACAAAATAATTTCTAAAAATCTATGCAACATTTCTTTACCAAACTCCTCTGCTTCCACCCGTTTTCTCAGCACCGCAACCGCCTCTGGTACCGCCGGTGGGAGAGGATGAAGAGTCTTGGAAAATGAAAGAGTTGATTGCTTCCAAAAGATTGAATTTTGTTTTCAGAATAGTATCCGCGTTCATCATATCCCTCATTCTTATTGAAGATTTCAGTAGACCGACATTTAAAGTTAAAATAAACTCAAAAATATTAAGCAATATCTGTGCACATCACCTTAGCTACCGCCATCTCTGTCAATGACAACGCTTTCCCGCCCATTATTATCGTCATCATTGGCGTAAGTGCTATTCCACGGGGGCAGTGGCTGGGATGCGTTAGAAAAGGAAATAAGCGAAGGTACTTGCTTCCGAGTGTTCGAGGTGGTGCAAGGGATGAACGCAGGAGGTTGCTCCTTATGATACAGAATGGAGGATGACATACGGCTTGAAGCGACGGACAGGTGGGTTTTTCAATTTCTATATTCAATTGCTTACGAAAGGTTTGAATTTTACTCTTGTGAAATATGACTGCGTATTAATATTCTTGTTCAAGTCATTTATTACAATTGTAAGCTTAATTAACTTTTAAAATATGCTTAAGAATGACATTTCAAAATTAATTTCAAAAATCTGTGGTTCAAGTGAAAGAGATTTGATTGCTTCTATGAAGGTTGAGTTTTATTCTCATGAAATTGTCCGTATTCATCAGAAAATACTTAAGCATTGAAATTTAAAACATATTAGGAAATACACCTGCGTTCTGTTGCCATAGCTTTCGGTACTGCTATCCTCATCACCGACCCGCATCCCCAATGATACGTACCGATTAATCATTGGGGCATTTCTTTTGTCCGGAAGCAGTTTATGGGATTCCACAGATATGGGAATTACATAGAAATGGCAAAGAGCGCGGCACTTTCTTTCAAACACTGTGCCGAAGGATGAACACTGGTGCCCGGTTTATCTCTCAATTCTTTTGGGTTTTGTGATGCGTTCTGATGCACTAAACGGGTGAAGCAAACAAGAAGCGATGAGTGGGTCAGAAGTGTTTCAATTTCTACCCAAGCGTTTGTATTTTGTTGCGAAAAAGTCTGTTTGAAATGTGGATCACTTCTGTAGTTTCTGTCCACAGACGTGGAATATACTTCAATATTATAATTTCCAAAATAACACCAATTAATTAACTCATGGAAAGTAAGAAGGGCGACGTAATCTAAAACAGCGGAAGCAATAGATCGGCAGGGAGAAAGGTTGATACTATAATGGGAAGGAAAAGAGAAGTAATGAGTTTACTTCACGTGGTCCTTAGAAGGCAAATCAATAAATGAGAATGCGAAATCATATAAGGAGAAGAGAAGGAAGAAGACCGAAAAAAGAGGAGAGAGGGACAAGAGCATCCTCTTGCTCCACTGCATCTTAGCCCCGGCCACCAGAGCCCCCAAACAGCGTCGTCGGAGGAGCAAGCCGTGGGGGTTAAATATTTATCGTTACGTGTGTCTCCTGTGTCCCGCGCGTCCCCCGCCGCCTCCCACTCACGCAGGCAGCCCCGGCGGGCGTCGGCGACGGGGGCGGCTGCAGCGGCGGTGGCGGGGCTCCGAAACGATCTTTTGAAACGCCGGTATAAATATCAAAGAACCAACTGAAACGACAGAAAAACCGACCATGAATTCTCGTGAACAATGGGACACCGCGTGGTTTTCGCGGTGTGGCCGGGCCGCAGCCCGGCGGCGGCGGAGGCGGCGGAACGGGTGTCGGGGCAGGCGCGGGGGGTGTAAATTGTTGTTATGGCAGGGGTTGTCGTGGCCGGTGATGGCGGCGCGACCTCCCCTGCCGGGTGTCTCCCCGAGCGGTGATTTGTAGACCATTACCCGGCGACTTATCACCCGCTGCCGCCGCCGCCGCCGCCGCGCCGCGCCGCACGGCCCTGGACGGCTAGCGCGCGTTTGTCACCCTAATAAGATATTAAAGACGGTCCCGGGGCAGGGGAGCAGGCCGGGGCTCCGCTAGTGCACACAATGCGCGCGGACGGCGGAGTTCGGGGAAAGCGGCGTTGCGGGCTCTCTCAACGAATGTCGTGGGACGAAGTAAGAAGAAGAATAAAGAATAAAAGGCATAGGATCGAGAAGAGGAAAGTGAAAAGGGCGAAATGGAAAGGAGGCCGACGGAACAGAGCGAAGAAGACATAGGGAACGAAGAAACAGGGGATGAAGAAGAATTGGACTATTACGAAGGGAAGGACGAAGAAGCGGACTCTTACGAAGGGAAGGACGAAGAAGCAGAGGAGGAAGGAGGAGAATCAAATTACGAGGAAGAAGCGAAGAAGACATAGGGAACGAAGAAACAGGGTATGAAGAAGAAACGGACTATTACGAAGGAAAGGACGAAAAAGCAGAGGGGGAAGGAGGAGCAGCAAATTACGAGGAAGAAGGGGATGGTGAAGAAGGTGGACAAAGAAGAAGGGAAAGAGGAAAAATGTGAAAAAAGGAAAAGAGGGGGAAGAGAAAGAGAAGAAAATGAAAAACAAGCGAAAAAGGAAGGAGAGGAGAGGGAAGAAGCAGACGAAAGATGAGCCGGAAAGGAAAGGATAGCATGAGGAGGTGATAAAAATGATTGATTTGTCTTGCAAGGTGAATGAATAAACACTTTTCTCTCGTTGTCGCTCATACTTGGGGCCCATAACGGGACGTTGCGTCTATCAAAAGCAGCTTTGCAGTGAATAAACCAACTCTGCTACTAAAGAATCCACTATTATTATGTACACTGTTCGAGTTTATTTCCGCTCTTTTTCGCTGTCGCAGGCTTCTCTTTCGTTCTCTTTGTGAAATGTACTTCACCTGAAAATATTTGTATGAAATTTTCCTGCAAAGAAACCACTTTAGAGATTTTTTTCCGCCCTGTTTTGCAGCGCTTGCGTGCGTTTGTCATCTTAATATGTGTATACACTAAAGAGAACCTGTGGCGGAGAAGCAGACTGGGACACCTGGAGTACTTACAATACATTGCGGATGCCCCGGGTCAGCATTGTGGTTACTATACACGACAGCAGTATACCTGAAGCATGCAATGAATTCCATTTTGCACGTTGTCTTCGTGGAATTTGCTGGTGCCTTTGCTCATTGTTGCCAGTTTATGAAAGTGTTATTTTCTATTTTATTGTCTGTGTAACATATATTTATTGTGAAAATATCGCGCGTGGTCCGTGACCCGTTTGTTAGGGATCAGGATTAGGATTCGTCTGTTAATGATAAGAGACCCACGGGAAACTCTCAACCAGAGAAACCGACCACTATAATTCTCCTACAAACAGCGGCTGAATTCGACGTAGCTATCTAGCTTGCGCCAATAATCCTACCACCATTGAGGTTGTCTCTCAGTGAAGTTAGCAGGAGTGGCAGGAGTAATCATGAAGGGTAAATGATGATGAAAAGTGAATGATTATAAATAAGGCTTCAGATGGGATACATAATTTTGTGAGTTGCCTCTACCACATGTGAGAACATGACTAACTTGAAACAGGAATCCTCCGGCTTTTGATTCCGCGTATGTGACTACCCGTCCACGCTTCTGCACCACCAAGGCAGGAGACGAAATCTACTAGAACGAGTATTTTGTGCAGTGCTACTCGTACATGTTTGTAGCTCAGTATGTCATTCGCTTCTTCATATTTATTTCGTTTCGCATAAATTATGGTGTCTTGTTTAAATGCCTTTTATGCGTTGTATAAATGTGTTTTATGGGTTGGGGATTTCTTCAATGAGCTATGGTTATAAAATAACCAGATCCACTTTATAGATAACAGACACATTACCCAAAAAGAATAGATAAATGTATGATCGTTGAGTTACAGGATAAATGAATTATGGATGGGTGAGGTATTCAATCAATGAAGGCTCTAATTTGCATATTGATTGTTTGCTCTTCGAACAACAAACAAGGAATTTTCAACAGTGTTAGCTTCATTTGCGATTCATCTGTTCAAGTTACGTTCATTTAATTTCAGTACACACCCTTCTTTTACTTTATGAATTACCTAGCCTGGAATCGAATTACTTAATACCTTTATGAATCATATATATTCAAAATGTAATACGTTACAATGTCTAGCAGCAGATTTTAATAAATTAGCTCCAACAGATTAAGACATTACATAAAATTGTAATGAACTTGTTACTAATTATGGCGTGGCATTCGGAAAATATTAATTCAATATCGAATAGCTATTAATAGTGTTTTACAGTAACTAATTTTCTTTTATTATAGTTCTTGAAATTTTTAGAACCTCACCTCAATACGTCACTTCGTTTTGTATCTCCCGTACAAAATTAATTGCAGAGAATGAAGTGGAGTTGGATTTCCAATAACTAGGATAGTAATAATCACAATGACAGTAGTAATGCGAGTCTTTCAGTTACGATTTCACCCTCAGTCATTTTCACAATATTCTTCTCTTCTCCCAATCTCATCACCCTATTCCCTGCAATCCATCTTACCCACACTCCTTACCGTCCCTCCTCCCCATCGTCCATCTTCTCTCACTTCCTTACCATATCTCCCTGCCTCCTACTTTTCTATTCTCCGTCTCACCCTTTACCTACATCCTCGCCAGCTTCACGCCTTCCGAGTCTCTGTCGCACGTCTCCGACCTTCCGTTTTGGTCCTGACATCTCCTGGCTTCTTCCTTTCCGCCTTTCTGTGTTCTCGTCTATCCGCTTCCCATCAACTCATCTCCCCGTTTTGCCATTCTCCTCTCACTTCATGCCTCAGCCGTCCAGATTCCCCACCATGCCGTCTTGGAGTCACAGTACCACCCCCTTCGTCATCGCGTTACATGCGTCATCTTGAAACCCTGCATGAGGAAGCCGTCGTCACTGCCCTCAGGAATCCTGCGACATGTCAGGCGAAACGTCGGCCTCCCAGCCAACGACGCGGCGTCTCCCGGATAGCCGAGAATTTATCTTGAAACACTGCCATGATGACCGCCGCTCACCCGTTCCAACATCACCAATCAGGGGAGCGTTCACATCGCCAACCTGCCCACGATCACCCGCCTTGGCTCTCTCGTCCTCGTTCTCCTCCCCCTCCCCCCCCCCCGCCGGCGCCGCGGCAACTGCCACCGATCACCGCTGAGTTACGCGTCCTGCGTCTGCCGGTGGCCGCCGCGTCTGGGGCCAGCGCAACCATGAGAAACGACGCTAGCTGCGCCGCTCTAACACTGTGATTACAGCCGGAATCAATCACAGGGAAATCCTTCGAGCCACGATCTCCCCCGCCGGGCTGCCGAGCGCCACCCCCTCCCCCTCCCCTTCCTCCGCCGCCTTCCCCTCTGCCTCCCGCACGCAACAGGTTCCTCGTAAATCGCCTAACTGCAGCCGGGCAAGCTGTAAAGTCTGTTTACCCGGTACGTCGCTCGGCCGGGAGGGGGAAAGAGGTTGCCGGTTTAGTGGCTCTGATGCTACATAAACACATCTTTCGGGGCAACAGATTTATTGAAAAATATAAATTTTAATTTCTTGCTAGAGAGATGTTATTTTACGACAGAGTGTAGCCAATGGGAGGAGACGTGATGCATGATTATATCCGAGTTTAATCTTAATGCGCGGACGAAATTAGCGGCGCAGCTTAATCCCTTGCGAGCCGGCGGCGGCGGCGGCGGCGGCGGCGGCGGCGGCGGCGGCGGCGGCGGCGGTGGTGGTGGCTGGGGTGACTGTGGTGGCGGCGGCGGTGGTGGACGTGCTGGCCGCGTGGGCAAGATTTCACACAGGCAGTTTGCTCGGGCAATTTGCGTCATTATTGTAATTTGATCCCGGGCTCCCGCTGCGGCCGGACTTTAGCGCACTTGCTGACCGCCGCTGCGGCTGCGGAGGCAATGGACGGCGCCCTGCGCTGCCTGTGCCAATGCCGGCTCTTGGGGCGCTAGATCTGGTGTTTTGCGGGTTGTGCTCGAAAAATGCGCGCGGGATGTAGTTTTTAGAGAATTTTTAGAGCAATAATCGACCCTTTATTCTGCACTTTCAAGAGAAACACCACCGCTTCCTGTCACATCAGCCGCATTCTCTTTCTGAATATTATCTCCCTTCCACTTTCTCGTAGAGTGCTGTACGGAAAGTCATTTAATCGCGGCAAAAATGTTGTCTGTAGAAATCTGGATTTTTATGTAATTACGTATTTTTTGCCGTTCTACTTACAGTTTTCAAAATTGAAATCTTGGAAAATCGTCGCTCTTCTAACAGAATATCCAATTGTTTACTTACATATTTTTACATATTTAGTACTATATCACATATTTTAATTATTTTGCTATTTTCACAAAATATTTTATTCTATAAATTTTATTACATATTTTTAATGAAAAGAAATATTTTCAAAAATCAGCATTTTTTCTTATATTATTGGTGAAATGTATACTGGCTCAAACGTAACTTTGACGCCACATTTCGTGACCTTCAACCTTTATTTCCGAGAATCTTTGGCGATCGTCGACGTGTAACACTTCAATGAGAATGTTGCACGCCGCAGTTATTGCTTTCTCGTCGTAGACATCGCCAGTTTATACGATGGCTTCTATTGCATCAAATCTTGCTCAAAGTGCATGTAACTTTGCTTACATTCATCTTCGTGTGGCTGCTATACTACTGTCATGGATAACTAGAGATGAACCTTGTTCTGCAGACGGGAAAGATGTATGGTGCAAAGTGTGCATCAATTTGTGTTCTACCAACGATTTTTAAAGCGTTTGTATTATCGTATTTTTTAGGCATTTTTTTATAAATATAATCTCGAATTATTTAAATGTGTTTTATAATTAAAGTATTCTAATATTTCACATTATATACGATTTTACAAATTATTGCATTTTGGTACTATTTTCATTACATGTTTATGGACATATTTTGACGTTTTATACTACATATTTTTCCGGTCTCTAACTATCTGTATATTCCCACTAACAGGCGCGTTTGAAGGATATTAGATCTCTATATTCGATCGTGGTCATTCACCGACTGAACTTGGTTGGACGCATGGTTGCGTTTGTGCAGTGAATGTCAGTTTCATGCCCGGAAGTGGCGAAGTTCGTCTTCCTGAGAGGTGACATCCCGCGCCGACCTACATACCTCGCCTGTTGGGGTTCCGCGTTCAAGTATCTCCCCCACCGGGACACCGCCGCATCCGAGACAACCACTAACCTCCCGACTGGTCTCCCCATATACATGGTAGTGTAGCGCATGTTAGTGTATATGTAAGGAAGGGGAGAGGATAGGACGAGGAAGGAAAAGGAAAGATTGCGCGAGGTCTGTAACCCGTTTGTTAGGTCACTGCTCCGGCAATCGCCGGGTATTTATCGGAGAAACCACAGAAAAGTATAGATCAGAGCAACCGGCTACTACAATTCTTTTCAAGTCAGCGACTAAAATGGTCTCAGTTATAAAGCTAATATCGAATATCCACCATCCTCGGGATTCGAACCCATATCTCGGTCGCAGACGTGATGAGACCTCAGCATAGCAGGCTCTGAGCTAAACCTTGCCGCTGACTGAATTAGGGTACCTGCTTCATTTGAATGTCTGTTTCAACCGCGTATCGTCATTTTGTCGTGTTGTCCCCTGTTTACTAGAATAAAATTCCCATTACTCATTATGAATCAGCACACGCTTGCATTCAGTACTATTTAAAGTCTGAGAGCCAATGCTGTGAATGTCGTCGTTTGTGCGACGGTCTCTTATTTAATTTGCGTTTTATGAATTACATTCCATTAAGTACAGTAGCTGATATATTAAAAACGCATTCCATGTCTCTAAACCCTTCTATTATTTCCTCGTTTCGCACCGCTCGTCCTATTCAGTGAATAGCGTTCAGGGAAATGTGTGCGCTTGGTCTTACAGTATTATAGTATTGAGCAGAGTCAGGGAATTCATCCTGGTAACGGGTCGAGGTATCGTTATGAAGAGATGTCTGCTTATGAAAGAAAAAGCAGGCCTACCGAGGACAGCGTTGTACCGAGACGAAATATCAAGAAGAAAAAACCGTGGTCGTGGGAGATTTTTATGTTAGCTGTAGACAGTGGTTTGCATCTTATGCTGTGCGTGGGGTGTAGGAAGGATGTGCATTGGGGTGGAGATTACTCCGCTGCCCTTCAGGCTTACGGCTGCCGCGCGGACGTTATGTTGTGGGTGGAGAGGGCGGTGCCTGCTGGGTGAAAGGGCTCGAATGCAGGGTGCGGCCAGCCGCCGGAGGTGGGGGGTAAACCGGACACCCCGTCGGCAAAGCATTATTTTCCGTGTGGACGGAACAGTAATACCTGCTGTACTAATAATATACAATACTTCCAATTTTGTTGTTTGCATTTATAAATAATCTGAAAAGAAAACTATTTTTTTGGAATTCCTCATGAGATGTTAATCAATAAATAATTAACTTATCTTGCTGAAGGTTCTAAGTTTTGTTTTATTATTGGGACTGAAAATAAATGTGACATTACTATACCGATGAATATAGTCCATGAAATATTAGAAGACGCATTTGTATATGAAACATGTTTTTTTGAAATGGCATTACTTTGAAATATCTCGTTCACTACATTAGAAAACATGCCTTGCTCTTGGATTTTGAAATCACCTATAGTCTTTTCTAAATTCGTGCTTCCCTGTAACCTCCCGTCATCACACCCACCACATCTCTCCATCACCATGTTTTCAAGACTGCCTAGCTCTTTGGGACCTATTACCGCCAAAGCCTAGACTTTTAGAGTCAATTATCTGGTTTACTGATTTTATGTGATGCTACCACAACATGGCATTTATTTGCGGTTTACTTATTAATGTTATTATTTATATATTATGCAAAAAAATTAAAAAACTATTTCACATATGGAGAAAGGTTCAGTAATTTGTAATTAAGAAAAAGAAGAATTAAAGATTTTATATTTTCCTCTATTTTCCGGCACCCCACGGGTCCCGACTGAGAGCAGAGGCACGTGATAGTATTGATTTCTTACGCTTCAAACAACTGACCCGTATATCATATTAAACCGTACGTTAAGTATGTATCAGATTCTCGGAGCTGGCCAGACCCGTGACAGAAGGCTCGACCGCCAGGCCGACTGCCGCTGCCGCGAGGGCGGCAGGCGCCCGGCGATGCACTCTCTCATTTGGCGCCATAGCTCACGCGGCGTGCCGTCCGCCACGGCCGCCCGGCCTCCAAATCGAACCTTTAAATCGAGCCTAACGATTTCATTAGGCTCCAAATCGACCTCTTTGGGCCAGATGCGCTCCCATCTCTGTGGTGTTTTATTGCGCGGCGGACGGGCGACGGCGGGCGACGGCGGGCGACGGCGGGCGACGGCGGGCGACGGCGGGCGACGGCGGGCGACGGCGGGCGACGGCGGGCGACGGCGGGCGACGGCGGGCGACGGCGGGCGACGGCGGGCGACGGCGGGCGACGGCGGGCGACGGCGGGCGACGGCGGGCGACGGCGGGCGACGGCGGGCGACGGCGGGCGACGGCGGGCGACGGCGGGCGACGGCGGGCGACGGCGGGCGACGGCGGGCGACGGCGGGCGACGGCGGGCGACGGCGGGCGACGGCGGGCGACGGCGGGCGACGGCGGGCGACGGCGGGCGACGGCGGGCGACGGCGGGCGACGGCGGGCGACGGCGGGCGACGGCGGGCGACGGCGGGCGACGGCGGGCGACGGCGGGCGACGGCGGGCGACGGCGGGCGACGGCGGGCGACGGCGGGCGACGGCGGGCGACGGCGGGCGACGGCGGGCGACGGCGGGCGACGGCGGGCGACGGCGGGCGACGGCGGGCGACGGCGGGCGACGGCGGGCGACGGCGGGCGACGGCGGGCGACGGCGGGCGACGGCGGGCGACGGCGGGCGACGGCGGGCGACGGCGGGCGACGGCGGGCGACGGCGGGCGACGGCGGGCGACGGCGGGCGACGGCGGGCGACGGCGGGCGACGGCGGGCGACGGCGGGCGACGGCGGGCGACGGCGGGCGACGGCGGGCGACGGCGGGCGACGGCGGGCGACGGCGGGCGACGGCGGGCGACGGCGGGCGACGGCGGGCGACGGCGGGCGACGGCGGGCGACGGCGGGCGACGGCGGGCGACGGCGGGCGACGGCGGGCGACGGCGGGCGACGGCGGGCGACGGCGGGCGACGGCGGGCGACGGCGGGCGACGGCGGGCGACGGCGGGCGACGGCGGGCGACGGCGGGCGACGGCGGGCGACGGCGGGCGACGGCGGGCGACGGCGGGCGACGGCGGGCGACGGCGGGCGACGGCGGGCGACGGCGGGCGACGGCGGGCGACGGCGGGCGACGGCGGGCGACGGCGGGCGACGGCGGGCGACGGCGGGCGACGGCGGGCGACGGCGGGCGACGGCGGGGAGTCGGGGCACCACGGGAGGCTGTGGCGGCGGCTGCATAAACGGCATTGGGGGAAACGGCTGTGACGAGCGACAGAAGCGGGGACGAAAGTGAGTGGATGGCGGGAATGACTGTAACGGCTAGGACGACTGTGGCGATGCCAGAGGTGAATAGGGTGTTGTTTGGGTTGTGGCAGCGTTTTGAAGTTGTTGTAAGACGGAATGGGAGTGGCGGAGTATTGGGGGAGTGAGACGGATATTGGGATTGCGCCAGGTCATTGGGTTTTTGGTGGTTCTGGTGTGTCTGATAGGGTAGCGTGTGAGGGTTTGGGGTGTGGCAGAAGTGTGGCGTAGATGGGATGGTGAGAGCGTGAAGAGGCCCCAGAGGGAGATGGGCTGGCAGGGTGTGGTATGGCGAAGGTGAGATGGAGTGGGTTAAGATGGAGTGGAACTTGGTATTGACTGTAGGATGGCGTCGCGTGGAGGGGTGAAGGAGGGGGAGGGATGGAAGGGTGTAGACTTCTGCGGTGAATGTAGAGTGTGGAATGGAGACGGAGTGGAGTAGGGAGTAGCTTGGATATTGGGTAGCAGGGTACTGAGAAGTAGATGGGGCATAGAATTGGGAGGTTTTTATTTATTTATTTATTTATTTATTTATTTATTTATTGATTGATTGAGTGAGTGAGTGAGTGAGTGAGTGAGTGAGTGAGTGAGTGAGTGAGTGAGTGAGTGAGTGAGTGAGTGAGTGAGTGAGTGAGTTAGTGAGTTAGTGAGTTAGTTAGTGAGTTAGTTAGTGAGTTAGTTAGTGAGTTAGTGAGTTAGCTACCTCAAAATGGGTTAAAAACTGTGTATGACGTGCTATGGGGAGAAGTTACATTATCAGGTTTGAATGGATGTCGAGGCATGCGGTGGCGGGTCTGTCTAGGGGATGCCGGGCGTGTGGCGGAGTTGGTGGTGTTTCCGGCGGCGGCCATGTCTGTGGACGGGAGCGGGTTCGTGCGTAGGCGGCAAGGGAGAGCGTGGAACGGCGGCGGTGGCAGGAGCAGCGGCGCCGGCCAAAGTGGAGTGATGGGCGGGGGCGGGCCGCCGGGGGCGTTGGAGACGGCCGGGTGCTTACCGTCTGAGCGTGGTGCACCGAGGACTCCTGCTGGCGTCCCGTCTATTATCGTGTCCGTCCCAGCACTTTATGGGTTGCCCTGGGTCTCGTGACTGAAGAGCTCCTTCGGTGCAGCCGCTCTGGATCTTGGGTGTAGCTCTTTCGTTCTTGCTTGCGACTGCGCACTTTGCCCAGGCCGGCTTGTTTCTACACAAAATAAAAAGGAAAGTCGTAAATATTGGGATATAAATGCAAATAATTATGTACTAGAACAATAATGAGAACTTGATATGTGTCATTAGCAATGCCGATTTAACTAATAGCGTCCAGCTGCCTTTAAAGCACGTGTGCCTGCATATTTTTATATACAGTATTTCCATTAATTTGGAGTATATGAATAGTCCAAATTGAATTTTTTAACTCAGAAATAACTTAATATCCCAGTTGCAGAACTCGTTGTTTCGATAGAAAAGATATTAAAGTAAACGTTAGTTTACGTTAGTAAGTATAGTTACGTTAGTAAACATAGAAATCTGATTGGTTCTTTGTCCTAGAGAAACAACTGTGAGAAAATGATTGTTCCAACTCTTTAATTCCAGATTTTAATAATGAAAAGAAAGGATCCCTTGGTGTATGTATGGTGTATACTAACAAATGGAAGACGAAATAGACATGTTATTTGTTTTTGTTCTTAAGTTTTGTTTTTTTAAGTAAAATTTTTTGTTGTTATTTTAGGTCGCCTCAACATCTAGGCCATTAGCGACCACTATTGCATTTTAATAGTATGATAACTGTGAAGATGACATGATACGATAAGGATACGTGGTGAATGGACGAACACAAATACAACCATGCCCAAGGAGGGACTCGAACACGCGAACGTTCGGTACGAATCTGCGCTACGTCACTACTGCGTTAACGATCTCTGTCCATCCGGACCAGTTAAGTAAATCTTCTGTATATTTTGTTTTCTCTGTATATTTTATATATTAACAATTACCACGCATCGGAGATCTACATTAGTGATGCATTTTATCACAATATGCTGATGGCAACATGCTCCTTTCAGACCCCAACCAACACGAAATGAAGCAGGCGGCAGAAACTAACACGATAATAATAGTTACAGGCGACTGAAAAAGAAAATTTTTCATATAATAGTGAATGTTGTAACGACATTGAAGTTGAAGATGACGGTCAGTAATGCTCTAAAGACAGCGCTGACTGGAAAAGAGAACACTATTGCTCGATAAAGGCAATGTAGGCGTGACGGCTCGACGGGGAGTCGTCTTTGAAGGGGACAGAAATTGTATTCCAAAGCACAGTTACATTCAAAAGTTGGAAATCGGCGACAGATGCCTGAAAAGGAAGCAAATTTAAAGATGCATTAGAAATTAGATCATTGGAAACGAATACTACAACGGTACTGAGTATGGAGGTTAGGGAGGCGACGAAGGCTCCTACGACAAGGATGAATGTAAAAGAACATGAGAGAGCAATCATCAACAATAATGATGAAGATGACTGAAGACCACGACTGGTCGGTGCACAAGAAATATGACATATCTAAAATTCTCAATTTGAAGGGGAATGTTTTTAAACTGAACAGGGCTATTTACTTCAAGTAAACAAAGTGTTTACTGTTCATCTCGGTTGTTTCGTGAACTATCTTTATGAATTAATTCTAGTACATCTATATTCTGACGTTTTCGCATTTTAGTAAAAAAATTACGATTTTTTGAACCTGCCCCTATATTTTTCTGCCTCTCTTTCTGTCTCCCACCAAGTGAAAAGACATGTACACGGCGAAGGTCACCCGGTTGACTTAGGTCGAGTACCCGGATGAGGAGTCCGGGTTAGGAGGATTCAGACGGTGGTCGAGAGGGAAATACGAAGAGTGGAAAGCGCAACATTGAAGTTTGACTTCGACGGAGACGAAGATGACGGGCAGGAAAGAAACTAATGAAATCAAACGGAAAGAAAAGAAGACAACTGCAAGGCCGACAAATCCTGTTACGACAATGCGGATGACGACAACTAGTTATACATCAAAATCGAGGAGGAGGATCAGGACAACGTAGACTTGAAAAGGGGCCAGCACAGAGGATTGACGCAATATGAGGCAGTTGCGGGCTCTAAGTAGGGAGGGATGATGCTGAGAAAGATCTGGGTGTCAATAAGATAAGATAGAAAAAAATGTTGAATGGACCAACAAAAACGAAGGCAATGAAGAAGATAGATGAAGAAAAAATGACGAATACTGAGCGCAGTATGAGATGTCCGGAATAGCAATTCGGAATACCCGCCTGCGCAATGAGCCTACGAGGAGGCAGGTAGGAAACGCGTAGAAATGTGCAATTGGGACGTCATGGAAACGAAAATGGGAACAGACACTAATGCCAAGATGGACGTGAAGGGGCCAGAAAATGCAAAGGCAACGAATTAGATATTGGTATTGTGGTCTGTTTTCGTTGGCATATCCAATGAAATAATTATTTGAGTCGTCATTGCCAACAATATTATTTAAGCTTTCGATGGTTTAGCCATCATCATCAGTTTTTCTGCTGAATGGAAGCGTATGTAGATAGTCGTTTTTGTGGCTTCCATACTGCAGACAAACTGATGATGATGGCTAAGCCATCGAAAGCAGCTACTTTAATAAATAATATTGTTGGTAATGACGACTCGTATAATTATTTCAACGAAGCATCTGTAGGTAGTCGTTTTTGTGGCTTCCATACTGCAGACAAACTGATGATGATGGCTAAGCCATCGAAAGCTGCTACTTTAATAAATAATATTGTTGGTAATGACGACTCATATAATTATTTCAACGAAGCATCTGTAGGTTGTGGCTTCCATACTGCAGACAAACTGATGATGATGGCTAAGCCATCGAAAGCTGCTACTTTAATAAATAATATTGTTGGTAATGACGACTCGTATAATTATTTCAACGAAGCATCTGTAGGTAGTCGTTTTTGTGGCTTCCATACTGCAGACAAACTGATGATGATGGCTAAGCCATCGAAAGCTGCTATTTTAATAAATAATATCGTTGGCAATGACGACCCATATAATTATTTCAACGAAGTAGATAAGGATCCTAGGAGAGAGGGGGAAACAAATACGACGAGTCCTGTGACAATAATGAGCATGAAAATGATTTGTGGAGCCTACGGCGATGATGACAACAGCGTCAAGAATGTGGACAACGAAGGAACCCAAGTAGAACCTTGGAATTTGCGGTGAGAAGGAATGGTTCGAGAGAGATACATCAACACGAAGATGAGGAAGGAGAAACTGTAACCGAAATGAAACGATTACGAATATTATAGTCAACGAAGTCAAAATCAGAGACACATTATTTCGAAAGAATCAACTTCCCTAACGACGTCTTCAATACAGGCAGCTTACTGAAGACGATGGCGACAATGGAAATAACAGAAGACGTCGTAGCCGACGGAAAAGAGAGACCGGACGGAGAAGGACACCGAGGGCGACCGCCCGGACGCGGAGTCTGCTCTTCGGGGGAGGGGGGGAGGGAGTGCGAGGGGGGATGGTGAGAAGGGCACAGGAATGCGCAACTGGGACGTCCCCACGTGCGCAGGCGGAATGGCAATGCGCGAGCTCGCGGTTCTCGGAACCGACGCACCCGCTCCGCCCCGCTCCGCCCCGCTCCACCCCGCCCCGCGCCGCGGGCGAAGCCAGCGAGCAGGAAGAACATTCCTGGCGCGGCCGTGAGCAGGGTCGTATGGAAAGCATGGTCGTATCGCCTCGCGGCCGTCGCCCTTCGATCGAGAGCCATCTCGCGCCTCAATCAGCGACGCAGCGCGGCAAAATCTTTTTTTAATTCATTTTATTTAAGGTCGCATCAACGTCGTGGTCATTAGCGACCACTATTGCGTGTGACGGTATGGTAACTAAGAGGATTACACGATATGATGATGATGATGATGATGATGATATGTGTGTTAAAGGACGAACACAATACAACCATGCGAGGTCTGCCTCAACCCGCGATCAACCCGCAACTCAACCCGCGATCCTTCGGTTCGAAATCGCTTCGACACTACTGCCTTAGCGATCTGGGCCATCCGGACCGGTGGTAAAAACCTTGTTTTGCGTTTCCACACGGAGAGTCCCTTCCTTCTTGATGTTCAAACTTTTATGTTGATTTCATTTAGCCGATCTGGAAAGCCGGGATGGCTAAGAGCTAGGACCGACTCAAAGCTTCGGCCCCACGTGTCGCGTGTTCGAGTCCTGTCCTGGCCATGGTTGTTTGCCCATTGTCTTCCATGTATGTAATGTCGCTTCGGGATCTGCTGACCCCAGATCACGGGAGCCCGCATGTGTGTCTAATGTAAGGTCAAATATGCGTCCCATCGGGACGTAAAGGGTAACTGGCTGTCGGCTGAATAAAAGCCCTAGAAAAAAAATTATCTACAAAAACAGTAGAAGCTATATGTGACGTATTTATATCTATTACATTCAAGTGATTAGGTGGAAGAGATAGCCTTGGGGACTCGCACTTGTATCTAATGGAAAATATTATAGAGGAAATTAATCTGACGTCAATAAAACGTCATAGCATTCATGAGAGAGCTGTCACCGAATCCTCTAGCATTTACAACCGAGAGTTTGAGAGTGAGGCGAGCAGTTAAAACCGAGCAGTGGGAATGACCTGAGGCGGATGTCATTCTACGTGGCAAGTTGTCCACGCCGTTAGGTACCTAATTATTGCAGGGGTTATAGGAAACTGTCCGCGCAGTCCTTTGTTTCTTTGTAGAAATCTTACAAAGAGGTTAGGCGCCATTTTGTTCAAATATCCGTGTTTTCTATACACAGTGGACATCGCTTATTGTTAGCTCTCCCGGACATCGATAATAAAACATTAACCGATTGATAACAATAGATGAAACATTCTATTTAAATATCATCCAATGAAAACGATAGCTACTCCTGTTGTTTACTACTAGGAAAACATCCATTCACAATTAAATATATTCTCTCTTATTCAGTTCATGCTTTCACAAAGAAAGAAACATTTATTACGATTTAAATTGATACATAAATGTCATACCCAGTTTCTGTAATGAAAAACGCCCTCGATTAAGTTCTGCTTCCGTTTTTTCTGGAGATTCTGCTAATATAAATTTCGTAATCATAACGTATCTGAAAATCAACTGACCTGTGCTGAACATCGCGGCGCAATGCTTGCCTCATTTCAAATGTTGATAGAAGTTGAGACATTTCCACAGCATCGTCGTAATGTTCTTCCCCACATACTCATGCTGCTAGTTGTGGGTTCGTAGATGTAACGATTTTACATATGTCATCTTCTGTTTGTCCAGCAGAAGTAGTAATGATCTCATCCACAGCCATCCATTACCGAAATTAGTCTTTCGTTGTATTCGATTGTCGAGTGGACAAGAATTCTTCACGCGACCATCAAATAGTATCTGCTTGGCCTTTCACAAGTCGCGAACCAAGAGGGCAAAAAAGGAGAGGCGCAGGATACCTTGGAAGCAAACAGGACGAAATGAAAAAATTGAAAACTGCAGGAAAAATATGCGAGCAGGTATCTTCAGTAGCGATACGTTTGATAAATATCCCGGTGAAACACGATTTTGATAAGTCTAGGTAATTTGAAAAATTACAACTCTTCCTAGTTGGAAATTGTATATAAGATGTAAATGTTTGAATATTTACCTGAAGAAAAGCACCAATAATTATGTATAAACTTGTGTTCTGATACTAAGAAAAGTTTCATTCACATGGAACACACCGAGATGGATCACAGCAACAACTGTTGTCACTGTAGTATCTGTGTCCGGGAGCACCTAATCGAGTCCCGATGGTGGCGGAATTTAGACATTAGCTAGATAGCTGGTCGAGAATTCTACCGGCCAGCTGCTCTTATCAGTTTTTTTTCCGTGGTTTCACCGATATATTCCATGCAAATGGCGGAATAGTAGCTTGCGGAGTTTTTTCACTGCCAATACTGCCCCTGTCACGACAGCAAATCTGACCTGGACCAAATCCAGCCGTTGATAGTTCTAACGACCGATTGCCCTGATTCGTTTTCTGTTGTTTCTCAGATCAATACTAGGCAAATGCCGGAACAGTACCCTAAAAATCGTGCACTCCCTATTCACGATTTTTTTTTCTCTTCCATGTCCTATTCTCTTCTCTTGTACACAAACATACACATACACACACACACACATTTACAATGTGTGTATAGTGGTCCGCCACACCAACACACATCATGATTGTTAATGGTAAAATGTTTGGTGAAGACAAAATGTATGTATTATTGTCGAAGTGAGGCAAATCAAAATATTTACAGTAACAATATTTCTGAATAATCGAAAGCAAATATTACATAGGTACTCAGTTAGGTAATATACATATGTGGCATACCAGCCCTGAGTAAGACCACGACAGGATGGTCGAAACGTCGGCAACTCAGCCTTCGACGCGGCGTCACCCGGACAGCCCAGATCACCCACATGACTCTGGCGGCGGAAGCCTACGACTTCAATGACAATGAAGTAGTAAAACATGAAAAAAATAATATGCCAGTCGACATAATTATTCTATAATACAAGAGAACCTTAATTCGAATGAAATTGAAACGTTCATAAAACATAGATACCGTGGTTGTTATTGTACGTAAAGAGGGATACAATACCTATAATTTAAATAGTCGACTAGTAGTACTACAGGATGGCACAAACTATCCCTATTCGCTTTCTATTTCCTTTGGTCTCGGTCAGCTATAGGAACTGGCCAAATACTCTTGCCAGCTGCCATCTATCGCATAATGAAATAGTAGAACGGAATAGTGGAAAGGAAATATTATTTTAAGAATATTAAAGAACAGAAAAATGACAATTTGACAATTACAATGACAATTTTTGACAATGACAATGACTAAATGACAATTTTTTTTGAAAAATTTTTAGCCTTTTTTAACAAAATGGCGCATAAGCGCAACCGTAAATTTGATATTTGAAGTACTTTTTCACGGAAAACTTGTGAATTTTCCAAAAACTTCATTTGAATCACATTTACTCACAAATACAATAGTGTGAACAAATTGCTTGAAATGTGCATATTAACGGTGTTTGTGATATTTTATACAACCATTTGTGTAAAATTACAAACACAAATATTCGTTACATTTGATAAATTAAAAAAATACAGTGAAATTAACTTTATGTCACATTAAAGCGCTCAATTAGCACTATACGTTCAAAATGTTTGAAGAAAATGGTATTTGAGCGTTTCTGAAAATACGGAACTTTGAGCTCGTTTTCAAAGAATACGGTTGAGTTATCGAGAAACTTTAGCTGACATTATTTAAAGCATATGTGCTCATAAATACAATAATGTAAACAAATCACCGTAACGAAAATATTAATGACGTGAGAGACAAGTAAAAATAATTACATTTTTGTAATTTTTGAAGAAACAAAAGAATTGAACATAATGGCGTTTATATCATCTTATAGAGTACATTTATCACTATTCCTACCAAGAGTGTTAAGAAAAAAATTGTTGCCGTTTTCGAGAAAATCTTGTTTTTGAATATTTTTTAAGATTGCACATTGCTCGAAGTATTGCGCGAAAACTACTAACATTTTCAAAATAATGTTGCAGCCTTAATGAAAGAACTCACAATGGAGAACAAGTTTTATTTGAAGGAAAATTTTTATCTTCAATTTTTTAGTTGTAAGAAGACGCCGAATAAATTTAATAAATTTAAAATTTTCGTAAATTTCAAGTTAACCGTGAAATTTGGACGTATGCCACGTTTATTACTGAATGTTATTCTATTCTTACAATAAATTTAAAGAACAATTTGGAGCCGTTCTGAAAAATTTTGAAAATATTGGACGGACAGACAGACGGTGGGACAGTTTTGAAATAAACAAAAAACTTTTTCGGTATCTGGGGACTCCAAAACGTATATTTCCGAGGAAATCTCGAAATCGATTTTCCGCAGC
Organism: Gryllus longicercus; assembly: GCA_038098605.1. Classification (NCBI taxonomy): domain Eukaryota; kingdom Metazoa; phylum Arthropoda; class Insecta; order Orthoptera; family Gryllidae; genus Gryllus; species Gryllus longicercus. Next base: position 96,182 of record JAZDUA010000040.1, read on the forward strand.
ATTACATAACTTTCTCTACACTACGTGTTTTACGTACGTGTACGTGCATATATGGGAAGTTAAAAATACAAGTATATGAAAATACTATGACTGTCAATAATAATATTAATAATTTAACACAATTTTTTTTCTTTTTAGACATTCAGTGTACAACTCTTCAAAAAATGGTTTATTCTTCATGCAATATTATATGAGAAATATTAAAATATTTTGAGAATATTTTTTTGAAAACTAGTACTTTGATTGTCAAAAACAAGAAAGGATACCCTAGTCTTCAATTATATCTATTGTTGTTCAACGAACCTTATGACAATTAATGATAGATTGATGATTGGAACTTGATGAAATTTAAGTTTTTTACAGCATTGCATCCCCTTCACACAAGTTTTAAGTGCCTTTCAAAACGTTTCTGAAAAAGGAATTTGTATAATGGTTTGGGAAACATTGAAAACAGACATTTGAGACAAATAGCATTCCACTTTTCCATTGGAACAAAGGAAAAAATGATCTAAATAAACTGTTCAATACGACTTGGCAAAAACTGGTTTCATTTCAGGTGAATGTGCTACTCACTTTATTTTAATGACACGTTCTTCCTTGATACTTCATTGAATTCAGCTCTAGTAATTGGGTTACCTCTGGTTCGTTATTATAGATAGATGATCTGGACGTACAGACGATAAATTGTGAAAATGCTTGCTGTGTTCGTATTTATGCATACAAATTTGAAAACCAGCACATCTCGGCCGTTTCTTCAAGAAGTTACAAATCACGCCCGAAGAATGGCTTACAGACTTTCCCTCTATTTACGAGTAGTTTTCTAAAAAGGTTAATTTTATGGATACTTCACGTCTAAGTAGAATTTAGGATTCGGTGGCTATTATGCAAATGCGCGGAGTACGTTAGGGATACCGCAGGTAGGGAGTTACGCAATGTCTGTAGAAACTAGCGTTAACGAAATTAATTACGAGTTTCCATATGATACGGTGTCGTCTATACGCGGCTGGGACTTAAGTTTCATCACGTCACTAGGAAATTTATGTTCCCGTAAGCCCTCGGAATTCCAATAGAGCCGCCCGGCGTTGAAATTATATTATCGACTTTTCCCGAATTTTTACATAACACGATCCGGGACGACATAGTAACCAGGTTTTCTTACAGCGCGCGCGTAAAGACACAGCGTGTTCGAAGACCCGATGCGGGGCGACAGTTCCAACGGTCCCACAGTGGGGTGCAGTGCCTGGAAACAAGACAAAACTAATAAACGGATAACGTTTTCTATTTGTGCCGAAATGAAGAGTTTTGTTAAGCAGTGGAATCTCTAATAGAATGGTTTCGAAGGATTATTACGAGAAACAATCATAACAGTGCATGTTTTATTGTGCAAGTCGAGGAGCCATGATGTTTATTATAAAATATTTTGAGTTGTAAGGTAATTATATCAAATACATATCTAGTAACAGATTGCTTGACTTCAATACCAATTTTCAGACGAAATTTCGAGTTTCTATTTCTATATGTGTTTTCTTCTGTCGATTTTTTCACCATTAGTCGTCTTCCGGTATGTTACAATTAGCGATGGTCCGCAAAACGTATTGGCATATATGGCGTAATCAATGTGATTATTAAAAAAGCTGTAACCGCCAAGAAAAAAATAGTATATATGAGTCAATAGGCTGTGCCTGAAAATTATATTTCATTTACAAAAATTAAATTTAACTGAAAAAATAACCCTAAAAATAGTCTTTTGGTTCAATGGATATTTTACTCGTCTATACGTTCTTACATGTTGACGAGTAAACGTATTGTTCAGATCATTTCTGACGTAGATCATTCAATGTTGTATTTGAGTTTCAATGTTTCACAAATATGAACTTCAAATATGTAAGTTGATTTATACAAGTTCAAGATTTTACCTCTATTTGAAATTGTTACTAAAATTTTAAGTCTAATTGCTTGTTTTATACTCAACACTCTTAGGCATATATTTTCTCTGTAAATGGTACAATATATTGCTTCTGAAATCATTTCGTATTAAATATTTAAGTATTCAAACAATAATTTATTTCCAGATTTCTATTAAATTTATGTAAATTTTTAGAATTTAGTCTTCGGAAGTCAATGTAAAAAATCTCATGAAGTACTATAATTGTTTCGACGTGTGTTCTGAGATTTTCCGAAGGTGTGTGAATAAAACTGCGAAAATATAACAACTGTTAGCTTTTCACACATTTTTCAATGTAGAGAATACTCATTTCATTCACTGATCATGTCAACATCCAGTTTTAAGACACCTAAATTATGTTTTCTTTGAAAACTATATCTGGAATGACACCCTACTTTGTTGAAGCTTTAAATAGTCCTCGTAGTAAAGTTGTTCGGAGAAACAAAAGGAATATTAAGTTACTTTAGGACTTAAATCAACTCTCTGAAATTAACTGTCTGTAATTTATTTAGGGAATTCTTAAAGAAACAATATGGTTTATGTGTCTTCAATAACCATTATTTTCCCTTTGCGCCGGTATTTCGTAGAATCCGCCCCACTGCCGGCCCGCATGGCCGGGGCAACAGGTCGATGTCGTCGTGCTCCGGGCCCGTTCGCCGGGAGGCTATGGGTTTTCGTTTTCGACGACGCGACGCCCGCCTGGCGGCGGAGGCGGCGGAGGCGGCGGGGGCGGCGGGGGCGGCGGGAGGTTGTCCCGCCGATAATAGCGTCATTCCTATGCCGTGGAAGGGGGAGGCTGGTGTGCAGAGGGTCGCGCAGTGCGCAGCCATGGCTTTTCGTGAGGAGGAAGTTTAGTAACGCGACCAATGCCACAAGGAAACTTTCCAAAAATTAGAGAGAGAGGGGGAAATTGATACTTACAGTTACGGAACGTTCTTAGTTCAGGTTACACGTTTTGCTAAAACGAATCGAAAGCCCATTTCTCACAAGAACCCACATGGCGGGGTGACTTACTTCTTTTTCTTAAAGATGTCGTGCATCAAAATGAAGCAACTATTGGAATAATTGCAGACTTTTATCAAAAGCATTTGACGTCATTGATCATTATGTTTTACTTTCAAAATTAATTTCGTTTGAAATTCATGTTACTGTTCTACATTGTTTATGTTCGTTCCTTGAATAACGACCTCGGAGAGTAGAAATAGCATACGGGATTCAAGTGTAATTATTTCCTTACTTGTTCGATTCATAGCAAATTGCGCACGAGGTCCCGCAGGGTTCGATTTTAGACCTGCCTCCTCCTACTACACAACCACATGCCCTGGAAGATTGTAAACAGAAGAACTCCTGCTATTCTTTACTGCTAATACGTCTAACAGTGACAGAGACTAGTACAAAACCAGATGTTTCAAATTGGTTCCATTATAACATATTGATAGTAAGGGAAAACGGTGTCAATGCGGTTTCACATTTCAAATAAAGAATTGTACTTAATGCTGGTCGTTGTGCATATTTCACAAATGTTCATTCCCTCCTGAGATAAGACATAATATTCTGGGGAAACACATTCTATAGCTCCTAGATTTTTAGATTACAGAAAATAATTGTAGGTATAGTAAGCAAATCGCACCCACGTTATTTCTTGTAATCCTCATTTTATTACGGTAGGAATTTTACCATTACCTTTCCTTTTGAATTGCAAGTCTGTGGTCTTTGAAAAAAGTTGAAAAAAACGAGATAGTCCAGGGTGGGAACATATTTCCAGGTATCTATAACTATAACCATTGACGACATCATATTAATTAATTTCCTTTATCATCAACTGCCTTCAACTATTATAACTATAATTAAACACTGCCAGATGGCATTAAACGATCGAAGTTTGTGTAAAATAATATATTTCCTACTGCTGTTTCTACACAATTACAGATCATCTCAAATGGAAATTATACTGATTTTAACAATTTATTTAATGAATTAGTTACCATTTAGACTCAAAGTCTAAATGTGATAACAACCATTGTACGTTAGTTTCCGGGTCAATATCCCGTCACCTCCATCAGGTATCTTGCCCCGTTTGCCTCATCTTTTGAGCAAGTGGTGACACGGCTTGTTTTATTTATTCACTTATTAATTAATTAATTAATTTATTTATTTATCTATTTATTTATTTATTTATTTATTTATTTATTTATTTATTTATTTATTTATTTATTTATTTATTTATTTATTTATTTATTTATTTATTTATTTATTTATTTATTTATTTATTTATTTATTTATTTATTTATTTATTTATTTATTTATTTATTTATTTATTTATTTATTTATTTATTTATTTATTTATTTATTTAACATCACATCGGTATGAATATAGCCTCTCAATCTCTGCACTGTTCTTCAGGTCTGTTCAGGTCTGACATCAGGAATTGCAGTTATCGTTCTTTATTTTTTGGCAGCAGTAAGTCGATTTCGATACGAAGGGCACCATACGGAATAATTGACGTAGTCTGTGGCTGATTTGACTTTGTGAGTAGTTTCTATTACACGTGAGAGATTATTTTTAAGAAATCTTGCCAACGCTCGTTGCTACTCCTATATAAATAATTTAACTTAATATGTACTCGTATATGAGTGAGGACGAAGATACAGATCTTAAGAAACCGCCCAAGGATTGCCCGTCACCGCAGTTTGTAACTGTGATTGTATATATTTATTATACATGTTTGTATTATCATGAATACATTTATTATATATATATATATATATATATATATATATATATATATATAATGCCGCTCAATAGCTAAGGCCTGCTATTTCTTCTTCTTCTTCTCGGCAATGGCGGCAGCTATATTTAGGTTTAAACGGATAGTTGTGTCGAAAATAATCCCTTTACGTCAAACCTTGTCGACCCATGTTATGGCTGGTCCTTTGGCTGTGAGCTTTCCACCATTTTGCCTCGAAAACTGAATCCGGCTTGAACTAGCAGCGTGGGATATTTCTGTATTTGAAGCCGGGACCTGATAGACTTCTGGAGCAAGGACGTTGTGCCGACTTACGTATTCTGTTCGTGCTAAAGCAGAGCGTTGGCCCGTTAGGTGTTGGAGGGTTTGATTGCAAAGACGATTTGCGACGAAGACATTATTTTTTTACATCACCATCATCATCATTAATGAGTCTTATTTAGTGATGCATCAGTTCTCGGAAGGATTCAGCCCTTCTTCCATGAAATCGAAGAAAAACAATCACATAGTTTTTACTGACGTTCATTAGAAAATAAATTTATTGAATAGGTTTTGAAAAACCATATATCAAAAATAAAATATAACATAATAAAAATAATATAATAAAATATAATAAAAATAAAATATCATAGATTAAGCATCAATGAACTTTTTCATAAGAAAACCTAGTTCACTGGACGCTATACTTATAGTTTGCCCCCCACACACACACACACACGCACGCACGCAACCGCGCGCGCGCATACACACAAAAATGTCATGATTACGCCACTGTTTTCGTTCAATCCACAATGGAATTTGATTATTCAAATCCTTCGCACGCAGGTCAGTTACGAAAGGGCAGATAGATGGTGATTGTAGAGGGGTTTGCTCCGGAATTCGCCGGGACGTAATCAGAGACCCCTTGGAAATCGTCTGTCTGTGCATTCGACTGAACACTTCCCTTCCGGGTGGCGCCCCAAATTAGCTGCAGTTGTGACCCCTGCCCGGGATTTCCTAACAATATTTAACGTATCAGAATGCTTGTAAATTCCGTTCTCCATCTTCCGCTGATCTGGCGACCCGTGGTGGAGAGGTCATACCACTTGCCTTTCACTGCTGGGAAAGAAGTTGCTGCAGGGTTTGTGTTCCACTGCTGGGAAACAAATCCATGCAGAGTTTGTGGTGGACAACACGGGTTCACGGTAGGACACCAAGAGGTCCTCCAGTTTCCACAGCTCCTCATTGCTCTGTCGTTCATATCATATCTCTTTAAACGCTTACCCAACAAAATTATTTCATCATTACTGTACGTGACCATACGGCTAGGCGTCAGTTGATCATGCTTGCTGACACTTATTAGGCAACCCGCTTGACCTCATACCACACACGTATTAACAAGAATACTGATGAGAGAGAGCATGATGATAACTCGAACGAAAATAGTAAGGTTAAGTATATTACACACATTCTTATTACTTAATAAGACCCGGTTCTGCTGAGCCTAAACAGCTTGTTGCACTCAAAATAAAGAGTACTCTCATGAGGACAGAATATTGTTTAATGTTCCCGGGCATCTTAACCGCCTAGTTGTCAATCCTATTAATATTGTGCAAGATATATCCTCCTCTAGAACTAGAGATTCATCACAAACCTAAACCGCCCATTGCAGTGTTCCCTCGCCCAGGTATCTTCCTCCAGCGGGATACCTTCAGATTCAGGTCAAACACCAAGCGCCCAATGGATCTCCCGCCATGTAGTGTAGTGCATGTGATTTTATGTGCGCTAAAGGGGAGAGGACACATATGAGGAAGATTGCGCGCGATCCATGGCTTGTTTATTAGCATTCTGTTCTGACACACGATCAGAAAATCGCCGGTAAAACTCTCCGGACTGCGACTGAATTTGCAGTAGCAATTTCGCTAGTTGAATTGAATTAATGCCTTATTTTAGTGGCGAAACTCGGGCCATCAGGCTCGCTCTTCCGTCTGACCACGCAAATTTCGCTACGTTCCTTTCACCAACTACCAGAGGAAGGAGGTATTTCTTGGGCGAGAAACAGGCGATTTTGAATTTAGCTCAGAGGCTTGAGGATCTTTTACATGCAAGTAAATCTACTAACATGGGACAGCCGGCTTTACTTCCCCTCCGAAGGATTTTTTTCGCCCTTAAAAATCCTCGGCTTCGATCGGGTTTGAACCCACCAACTTGGGTATACCAGTCCAATACGCATCGCCGCCGCAAGTCGAAATCGATCACCATCGGACTCACCAATTAGGACCTCCTGGTCAGAGATGCTGCAATTGCACCAGTTGTTGCCCTGAGCTAACTGACGTGTTTTGACCGCGCGAGTGGCCGGCCAGTGCACTGCGGGCCACCCGCGACTGCTGGGCCGTCCGACCGCCCGGCCGCCGATGAAGCCATCGCTGCGACCGCCACCGCCGCCGCCACCGCCGCCGCCGCGACGCCCGCCGATAAATTTCCGGGACGCGCCTGGGTCGCGTCCGTGTCCGTGCCTGGTCCCGTGTCCGGCGGCCGGCCGCGACGCGCCGTGTCCGAAGTCTCCCCCGCCCCTCTCCGTCAGTTACGTCCGACACTGTGCCGATGCACGCAGGGCAGAAAACAGACTCCAGAAATGGACAAGGAATGTCTGCTGGCTGAATTGCAGTGCAGGGAAGGTGGAGTTTCGTTTTCCGAAAACTAGGGAGTTACGAGGGCCAAACTTTCCTATATAAAAATAAACTGCGTTTGGTATGTAAGAGTGCAAACGCGTCATGCCAATCGAGCACCTTTTTTACCTTTGCCCCTCGGTGGCCGAATTTTCAACCCCAAACTGAACTTTCAACCCCAAGAGCGCTGGGTGAAACGAAGTGCGTAGATTTTCGAAGGGTCGCAAAAACCACAGTGGCCATGCCGACCGTGCGGCAAGTAAAAAGGAACCAGGCTAAATGCCTACAAAATTAAATCTTTTCCTACAATTCACGTTTCCATATATACTCAGAGGAAGAACGCATCAAGTTATGTCATTGACCCCACAGAGATTATGTGGGAAGACATGTGGATGGTAGTCGAAGAAAGAAATGTATTTTAAATGTCTACAAGCCTTATTTTTGCATTACTGCTTCATTTCGCCTATCTCATGATACATGGAAACATTGATCCCCGAAGAATTTTATACACTTTTCAATATGATAACCATGCAGCAATTTCAACTCGGCGGCAAAGTTCTCCAGTTTTTAGTGTCATCAGACACCGTATTTGGCATACCACAAAACACGCCCAAATTTCATATTTGAAAATGATTGTTTTTCTTTGGGTAAAGTAATTTAACTGAAAAAAACTTTGTGGCCAATGTGAAAGAAAGCTCTTCTAAAGCAATTTTATGCTCGTGATGACGAGCATCCATCACATTGAAGGCATTATAAAATACATTAATCCTTTTTACTCAGAGTATAAATATTGAAATTCTTGACGGAAACTCATTTTAGGGTCCAAAGTGGGAAGATTCCAGCTTTTCAAATTACAGTCTCAGAACTTGGTTTGTTTTATAGAAAAGTTTAAATCTCGAATCTGGTTATTTTATTTACACGCAGTTTTCTGATGACACTCATAGTAAGTTACAAAATAGAATGTTCCTCCCGATGAACTCGGTAGCTGCCTTATTTGTTGAACCATTCTCTAGTCAAGTTGGAGATTGTTGGAGTTGTAATGTAGGGCGTCCTTTACTGTGGTGCCAGCAGACTGCACATTTTTGTACTTAAACGTTTGTTAAAATTTCGAATTATTTCATACAGCTTTATAACAATAGGACTATTGACTTTGTGACATACTTACTGAATTCTGCCCCTTTGTAGAATCACGTACGTGAAGAAAAGGTTCTAGTTACACGACATTTAGATTACAGCAAAGAGTAGTCCGAAAAATAAGAAATTGCACCCTTGTGATTTTTTGTGAGTATCTCTTTGTTAAGATAGTAGTTATATTATTGCATTGACTGATATGACATTTATGAATCAGTGTTTTTATAAAAAAAATTGCTTACTTAACGGTGAAAAAATATTTTCAGCGAATGTATGGTCTATAACTACAATTCTCGATGTAGTAATCATATTCATCAGGTGATAATCATATCACTAAAAAGTACACGTAAAAACACGTAGTTTACATTATTTTACAACATTCCCAGATGATATTAAACAAATAAGTACTTCGGAACCATAAAGAAAGTTTGGTGTCGTAAAAATCGTGTTTACTCAATGATTGCATCACAGGACTTGACCGTATTATTGAACCTTTAAAATAAATCATAATGAAACGAAAAAATTGTCACTGATAGTTTCATTTATTGAATAGAATTTATTTACCGTAAAAAATACGATTATTTAAACTCTATGGGTCATTTTAGGAGAAGAATAACATGCACTCGTTTTTGTAAGATCCGGAATCCCAACAGCCGTCTATATTACGAAGGTTGCCTTTTATGTTTCGGGATTTGGCAACCCTGGTGTTGCAATCTGGCAACTGACAGCTCTATCGTAAAGTTGGATGTTTTAAGGTTATACGTACTCAGAACGTTTTGACATACGAGCGCTATTGTTTACGGTAACTTAAAAGATTCATCTTGGCCCCAAAATGGAATTAAATCGTGAACATTTTCGTGCGATTATTTTTTATAACTTTCGACGTGGATTAACTCAGCAACAATACATGGATGAACTTAATTCAATTTTTGGCGATGAAGCTCCATCAAGGACCAGTGTTTATCGATGGTATGTGAATTCACTCGTGGTCGTAGTTCACTCCAAGACGAATTTCGCGAAGGACGTCCAAAATCAGTTGTTCCGAAAACCCTTGATGCTGTGCGTGAACTGATATTGCAAGATCGTCATGTAACCTATCGTGAGATTTAGACAATCTTAGACATTAGTGAGATCAGCATAATTCAATATTGCATGAACATTTGACTGTCAAAAAAATTTGTTCGCGTTGGATCCCACACAATTTGTCAATCGCTCAAAAAAAGGCTTGCGTCGATTCGTCGAAAGAAATGCTCAAAAAATACGATCGCGGTGCTTCGAAACACATCTATGACATCGTGACAGGTGATGAATCGTGGATTTACGCATATGAGCCCGAAAGTAAACAGCAGTCGACTGTATGGGTGTTTCAAGATGAGCAAAATCCAACAAAAGTTGTTCGCGCACGAAGCACTTCCAAACAGATGGTCGCCTGTTTTTTCGAAAAAACTGGACATGTCGCAACCGTAACAGTAGAACAGTGCAGAACAGTCAATTCTGAGTGGTACACAACGATTTGTTTGCCAGCTGTCTTCCAAGAAATCAGGAAAACCAACCGCCGAAGACGGATCACTCTTCACCACGACAATGCGAGCTCTCACACATCGGCTCAAACAACTGCATTTTTCAGCACCCAAACCATCGATTTGGTGAGTCATCCGCCGTATAGTCCTGACTTGGCACCGAATGATATCTTTTTATTCCCGTACGTAAAAAACAAACTGAGAGGTCAACGTTTTTCGACACCTGAAGGAGCGGTTGCTGCATTCAGAAGGCATGTTTTGGAGATACTTCAATCAGAGTGGCAAAAGTGCTTCGACAATTGGTTTAAACGCATGCAAAAGTGTATAGATCTTCATGGGGAATATTTTGAAAAACAATAAAGTACTTTTCGATGATTAATATTTGTTTTTGTTCTCTAATCCTGAAATATAAAAGGCAACCCTTGTATATATTATATTATATTATATTATATTAAATTATATTATATTATATTATATTATATTATATTATATTATATTATATTATATTATATTATATTATATTATATTATATTATATTATATTATATTATATTATATTATATTATATTATATTATATTATTATATTGAATTATGAATAAAAGTACAAATTAGCGAACGTATAATATTTTAAGACAACTAACATCTGAAATTAACAATTTGTCGAAGATTATGTACTTATGTCGGCAAGTAGGCTGGCCGGCCTGGATAGCCGAGGTCGCTCAGGGTGAAGAGCCATGGCTCCCTAAATACCCGCCCGGGTTCGAATTCCGCCCGAGGCAATGGATGTTTGTATCTGTCCGTAACCCGTTAGCGTCACACCCAATATTACGTACAGTGGTCACTATATGACCTTAGTAGTTGAAAAGCGGCGTTCAATAAGTAAAAAAAAAAACTTGAGATTTAAGTTTACGAAATGCACTCCCCACATTAATAATAGCACTAACGTCATCACGTTATTCCGAGAATATAGTACAATATTTTGATGATAGTCCGGACTGTGTGGAATGTTGCGAGAGGCGTTGACAGGGAGGTAACAGGAAAAGAGCGAGTTGGAGAGACCGAGGGGAGGGAGGCCCGAGCCCATCTGTGAGTCACGTGCAGTTAATAACCTTCCCTCGCACGGCGTCCGCCGTTCTTTAACGACGACGGCGCGAATCCAGTTATACTGGAATCGCCAGAGTCGGTTACCTGAATGGACGCGCCACAACAGCCACTAAATAGACTTCGATACTATTTCAGAAGAGTAAATTTCGCGTAAATCTACACCGCGTCACTCGCGAGAGACCCTTTCGTTTGTTCAAACGTTAACGCTCAAACGGTGAAAGTTAACGGTGCGCGATGCAGAGCCTGAGGTAAGATTGCCCGTGGCGCGCGCGCGCGCGCACACACACACACACACACACACACACACACACACACACACACATACACCTGTATGGCCAGTCGTTAGATAATCATTCACGTCCGAGCGAGAAGGAATGCACGAAGGGAGTCGTTAAGCACATCTATAAAAGGGTGCTGCAGCAAATAGCCCCGACCTCAATTGAAGCAGAGCTTCACGGTCAAAGAGAGAGAGATTCTTCGTAAACATGAGTGGGAGCAGCCCTCCAGAATGGAAGCGACGTCCCGGAGGCGCTTCGCGGCTGTGGATGTGATGTTGGCTTTCACGCCACACTTGGAGGATTCAGGGCCGGAGTGCCAAAAAGCTTTCAGCACGAGCGTATGAATGTGTCGGCGCGATGACGTAAGTAGCCCTCGCCGATTCGGGATACGGCGGAAGGTTTCGTGGCGAAAAGCTCTAAGGAAACTGGTTAATCATTTCGCTCATTCGCGAGAACGAGTTAAGTGAAAATCACATTCGCTCATTTGCGATGCAAATCTTTTTCAGTTCACGGGGGCAAATATTTCTTGTCATTGAATTTTGCGAAAAATGCTCGTTGTATACGTGTAGTACACATGCGAAGAAATGAAAATCTTCCTAAGGTATAAAAAGGTGGTAGAGATTTCGGAGCTCAAGAAAGCGTGCACAGGTCGCATTCTCCTCATTCCGTAAAACACAGTTTTAATGTATTTTTGACGTTAAATGAATACTTAGTGTTAACGTTCTGAGAGAATGCTTCCTGACGTTCGGGATGGACAATATGAATATTGTTGGTCAACTTATCTTTTGACTCCCAGAATGTGGGAGAAAAGATCGTGTTGGGCTGGTGACCTGCTGTTGTAAGCAAAGGTAGGCCCCAACCAACGAGATAGACTCAACTACTAGCAAGTCAACTCTACTCTATGACGCATTCGGTGAATCACTCTGATAGGTATATGACGAGAATATTTTTACAAATAACCGTGCAAATATACCGTACAATAAGTATATTATACTTCATTCTCACAATGTGTAGTTTACTCTATTGATTACGAAAGGAAGGATGGTGAAAAGGACGATCTTCCTGAAGGAACCACTTCTTCTATTTCTATTTATAATTATATTTCTCCTCTTTCTCCTTTGTCTTCTTCTTCGTGACTCGTGACTGATAGGTGGGTAACGTAAGTCAATTGATTTTCTAGTTGGTAATTTGTATTTACACTTTTTTACAATAATATTCGCTGCGTTGTCAAGCTGCAAGTCGATTCGATTTTTATTCAAGTATAGGTCATGCTCGCCCCTCCAAGTTCTCGTAATTTAAGATCTAGTACTTTGAGAGCTGACTGTACTGCTCCTCCACCACCCGCGAATTTAACAGACAAACAACAAAAAAAACGAGACTGATTTTTCAGCAAAATCGGCCTCTAGAATTTTCATACCGATTGTTACCGGCCTCATTCTAGCTATTCACCTGCTGACGAAATTCCTCCTCTATGGGTACTCTAAACAAGGAGCTCCACGATTACGAAACTTCATTTACAGGCTCATAACAACATAAGCTAACTAATCCATTTTGTGAACCATTTGATCTGCTGTTAAATTCCTTTATTCAAGAGGGACAAGCTAACTTTTCTTCTTTTTCATGTATGAATGGACAATAGAGATTGAAATCAATGAATGAATGGATGAATGAATGAATGAATGGTTATTAGTAAAATATTCTTGAGGGTCATTCTGCTCTTCTTCTCGTAAGAATGAGAATACTAGAGGAGTCGATGGTTTCATAAAACTATCGAAGCGAACTCAGTCTGAGATGTTGCCAAAATACTAACTTCTGCGATCACGTTAAGAAGTGGTTTTGAGGGAAGAAATCTCCCCTTATGAAGAAGATAATGTAGCCTTTACATGGTCTTGTTATCATACACAAGGTTGTTTATTTAGTAAGTTCGATGGATAGTTAAGTTAATATCTATACCTAACTAGTTTAATTATTCTTTAATGTTCATGTTCAGAGGTAATGGTAGAGCTCGTAATCACACAAGTCAATGACACCATTCCTTTTGTGCCCCTAGACATTCCCACCTCGTGTTCACAACAGTAATAAGGTGGGCAAAAAATAGGGAGGGAAATTGCGTATATGGTCACGAAAATGACGACAACCATAGAAATGAGAGTCAATGGAAAATGTTTGTGAGCGGAAACCCGCATCAAATGCATGTGTTTCAACTCTTACGTCTAGTTTGTTGGCAATACGAAAAATTCAAATTTATAGTTAATTCACCGATGCAAATAAGTCTTCATAGCCCAGGAGCAAAAATGACTAGTTTTCAAATGGTTCTAACCTCGCTCTGATACTTTTATTTATCATTCGACGATTTATAATTAACGGAATCAGAAAGAGATTATGAAGTTCAAGAAAGTGGACTGATTGTACTTCTCCCTTATACATTACGTAGGTCGTCCTGTTATTTGGCGAAAACAAATCAAATAAATAATTCATTTGTTGAGTTTTACACGTAAATTAATTACTTTTACTAGCACATTTCTTATCCATTCAGGTTTGGATTCATTATTCAGCTGTATACCCTCGACTTTTTCAAAACTTCCCTGATGCTATGGCCTCAGCCACCTGTCTCACACATCAACATCTGATGTAACAAGGAGCAGAAGCTGGAAAAACCGATAGCATTACGCCGCTAGCACGTGGAGGCTGGAGGAGCAGGCTACAGGCGCTAAACCACCCCGAGTTGCCTCCACCGCCTCCACCGCCTCCACCGCCTCCACCGCCTCCACCGCCTCCACCGCCTCCACCGCCTCCACCGCCTCCACCGCCTCCACGGCCTCCACCGCCTCCACGGCCTCCACCGCCTCCACGGCCTCCACCGCCTCCACCGCCTCCACCGCCTCTACCGCCTCTACCGCCTCTACCGCCTCTGCCGCCTCTGCCGCCTCTGCCGCCTCTGCCGCCACTTCCATCGCCTCCTCCGATGCCTCTATCTTCAACATCGCCATCGCCATCACAATCATCACCACCATCGCAATGGTCCGCGTGGGTCACTGGCAGCTTCGTCGTTGACTTAGCCGCGTGGTCGAGCGGGAAGGCCGAGGGCCTATCCGGCGATGGGTAGTTCATTGGTAGTTTCCCGTGTTTTTTTCCGATCAGTAACGAACGAATGCAAGAGTAGTACACCCATAAATGGGCTACTGGTCGCGCGCTATCTCTTCCGTTCCTTATCGCTGTACTCTCAAAAGACACACTTACATGCACTACCGTTTACTTGCAATATCACATTTGTCAGGAGATTCGAGCGTGTCCCCGTCTCGAGCGGTGTTATGCTGAGGAGAAATATGGAGAGAGAAAAGCCCTGCAAGCCGACGTGTAGGGCCACACCGGATCTCACATGCCAGGGAGTCTCGCGTTTCAATGAGAATGTATACCGCCCCCTCCCAGGGTATAACGTGTACTATACCTGATGAGACACATGACTGTAGTAGGGAATGAAGCGCCCAGACACAAAATATTTAATCAGCCATTGTTATCACCTTCGCTCCGCCACCTCTTCCATCGTTCCTCCATGATAGCAGCCCCTCCTTCTGCGCCGCCATTCCTACCACTCTGCTACTGTAAGTCTACCACTCCATCCCTACCACTCTGACTATAAGTCTGCCGCTGCTGCCACCACCATCACCCATCCACCTGCACCCACCCCACCCCACCCCCACCTCCACCACCACAACCACCATCTTCCCATCGTACCCCTCCTCCGCAGCGTCTCCGGGCTATCCCCGCCACCCTGCTCGGGCTTAATTCCGGCCGGATAAAAATCGAAACGACTTCTGTGCAAAAACGCTACTCGAGGCGCAACCTTGAGCCCCGCCGCTATCTTTTTCTTCCAGTCCGTCGTTGATATGCAAAACACGTCTTGGCCATCGGCCAGTGCGCGGCAGCGGCCGGTGCGCGAGCCGTCGCGTCGCCCAGAAGCCCCGCAGACGCCCCGACGCCACGCTCCATCGTCATGCTCGCCACGCTCGCCGTCTTCATTAGCGGTCGATATTACTAATTTCCAATCTGCCCAGAAACTGCAAGAAAACTTAACTGTCTCCCGCTATGTGGAAGATATCTATGATTTTCTTACATGCCCTAGAACACGGAAAAAAATACGCGAAGACAACGAAACGATTTCGTGACTGAAACGAAGCGATTGAAAACGAAACGATTGACTGAAAAATGCAACCATTTTATTACGATAATTTTATAAATTAATATTAAATTTCTCAAACTGCTCGTGAATGGGGTACACCATTCAGTGCAACACTGTTTAAAAGTCACACGACATGTGACAGCAGGAAGCTGTCGGGCGCTCTAAGGAAGAGAACGCCCGACATTTAATATTTACTATGCACGTGATATGTGTGGTAGAAGGAACTTTTGATATGATTGGTGCGTAAATAAATGTGTACTGAGCGTATACAATACCATGGTATTGAAGTATTTTTGAAGACTGTTTTGTGATAAAATATAGCATTTTTTCTGTGTTTTTCGAGGGTAAAAATTTTGTTGTTTCTGAACAGTGTGCGTGCTACGTTTTAAAACAATATTTTGAAGTTTTTTTTCCGCAGATTTTTGCTGATAAAGTTTATTTTTTATGATTCATTATTCTTTATTTCCATTTTCTTTGTTATTTAATTGATTATTAATGATTTCTATTATTTCATTTATTATATCTATTATTTTCTATTATTATGACATTGTATTTTTAAATTTTTTGACTTTCCAGGAACAATAGCAAGTCGATTGTGATTTTCGTAATATTTCTATTGATTTATGGAACATAATTCTGAGAAGCTCTTCTACTTGCTTATTTTCTCTTTTTCTTCTTTAGGTTTTTTCTTCCCAACATTCAGATAATTTTCACGATTTTTATATAAAATAATTATAATACGTGAATGAAATGAGTAACAATAAACTGCACAAAGAAAGTTTGAACTTCTTTAAGAACGATGTAACTAGAGTTGAAGTCCGTGTGCAACGTGTGTCAAGAAGGTAAAAAAAGAACGTAGAAGATTCAAAACATCAAGGAGTTCTATTTATCGAAGTTCAAGTTATCAATATTTCTACTATTTTAAATAGGCACATAACGTAGAAAAGTATTTAAATGGAAACATTACAATGGAAGTGAATGCGTTAGAAAATTATTCGCAGTGTACGAGTATAAATTATAATTAATATTGCTGTATAATTTATCTCCAAATGTATACAGTATTGCTATTCAAAATGCCGGTAGTCATATTATGAATATAAAGCCATACAGACCCAAGTATGATAACAGTAAACTCAAAATATCATTTATTCGTGAAGAAAATTATGAATTAAGAATTTTAGCCTCAGTGTGATATATTTTAGCTCTTATATACATGATTTCTTCTTGCACTTGTTTCAACTGATATTGTTGTAACACGTGTGCTTTAGACATTGTCGATCAATTCAGCCTATTAGGAAGAGAGATTCTGAGAATTCATTTTCTGAGATTATTCAAATTTAAGAGTGCTTTTAGCGAGACTATTTCGTAAATAAATACTTAACTAAAAACTAATGAACAAAATTAAATAACATCGCGAGTAGAATAAATATTACTTAATGCAACAACTGGATGGCTTGTTTAGTTCAGCCCACGAATATTCTTAATCAATTGATACAATAAAAACTTTACATGTCATCGTCATTACGCAATAAATAGTATTCCATACGTTTTGCGAATAAACACTTAAAATTGTTCTAAGGTTCAGAGAATGCTCATTTAAGATGGTCTATAAGCACGTAAGGGAATTAGTCATGCATAATTTGAGGTAATTTACTTCTTGCTTTCGTCTCGACCCGTTACTGGACTCCGGGTTGAAAAGCGGTATTAAATGGAACGTTGAAAAATATGCGAATTTTTTTTCAACTCGGCCCGCGCCTGGCTTCGGGTACCGAAGAGTCACGATGTTCATGCACCTGGCGAAAGAGCAACAAAAAGCCTTCAACATCACGTCCACTTTTCATTCCTTTTCTCCCCGCCGACACTCGCGCATCGTTTTGTACGCGCGATCGCGCGCCGCCCGGTAAAGTGCAGATCCGTGTAAAATACTGCGGGCGCGCGGGGGCCCTGCGCACGTTGATTGAAGGCGAGAGCGCGGGCGGGCGTTCATTCACGAGGAGGCGACACCCGCGACCTCTGCGCGCCGTAGTTGCCGCCTTCGGGACCACTCGCGTGGTTCGCTGACGCCGCGTCGGCTTCTCCCGCTCGACGCCGTCGGCTCGACTGTGACCGCTCGATTCAACCCGCTCGCTCGTCCTGACCCGACCCGACCCACTCGATCCGTCCTGCTCAAGACATCTTGAATTTGTTAAATACGTATTGTTGCATACATTTATTATTTCATGTGTGATGTTACATAAAACAACTGTAAGAAGTGTGCGCGATCTCACACGACCCGACCGAACCCGCCCAGACGCCACCCGACACGACCCGACCCGAGCCGACCCGAGCCGACCCGACCCGAGCCGACCCGAGCCGACCCGACCCGACCCGACCCGACACGACCCGACCCGACACGACACGACACGACACGACACGACACGACACGACACGACACGACACGACACGACCCGCTCGAATCAAATCGATTCAACTCGACCGTATCCGGTATGCGAGTGGAGTTCTGCATTCTGTTTGCTTAGGCCTAGATTAGGGGGAACGCGTGACGTCATTGCGACCCAAACCATTTCTTCCGCTGGTGCGCGGGTTCGAATTTTTGTGTATTCATGTAGGATTTGTGTTGGAGAAAGAGAGTCCTCAAGAGGTTTTTTCGGTCTTCTCTTGCTTCCCACGCTTCACATTCCGCCAGTGCAATATTATTTATCTCATCATCATTTTTGCTGTCATCTACTCATTAGATCATAATTTATGGGTGTATATATCATCAGCACCTCAAGGGCACCTAAATCCCAATTTAAAAAAAGATAAATTAGAAGTATGTGACAGACCATCTTTAGGCTCTTAATTTTGCGTATTCTCTTATGCTTTCTCCAATATTATCGCATTTATTTTCTTCCTTATTTTCTTCTCTACACTTAAAGTTTTGGGAATGTGCCCCGAATTCTACCTAAACACTTTGATTCCTTTGATGAATATAATTAGCGTTTTTAGATTTTATAAATAAAGTTGGTTATGGGTTTTTTGTTGTTATTCACTGTAAAACTGAAGGCGAGCGAGCAGGTGTTCGAGCGTTCATTCACGAGGTGGGGGCAGCTGGGAGCTCTCCACGCGACCGTTGCCGCCTCTGATGCAACAGCGATTTGCTGAAGCCGCCATGACTCCGTCCGCTCGACTCCGTCCGCTCGACTCCGTCCGCTCGACTCCGTCCGCTCGACTCCGTCCGCTCGACTCCGTCCGCTCGACTCCGTCCGCTCGACTCCGTCCGCTCGACTCCGTCCGCTCGACTCCGTCCGCTCGACTCCGTCCGCTCGACTCCGTCCGCTCGACTCCGTTCGCTCGCGTCTAAATTTTTTACGACATTCTGTACGTTGTCAGAGGCAAATTTAAAATCCTAATGGGAAATATTAACTGCAATGTTATCAGCTCTATATACGTTTCGGTGTAGTTTCATTGTAGTATCAGAGTATATATAATCTGAAAATAGAATCAAGGAAAGACCTGAAATTTGAGGGTCTATTTATTTGAAAGGGATAAGTTCGTAAATTTTGAGAAATTCTCTAATTCTTGTTTTGAAGTATTCCTTCATGCGAAAGTTTCTTGAATGCATTCCCTTATGAGTAATGAAACTCATAGTTTGTATTTCTTGTTGTGAGACGAGTAATTCAGCTTGCCCAGAATAACGAATTAATTTCTAAAGAAGGCTTCCTTTCTGGTTTGTCTCACCGGTAATTTGATTCCTTCTCTGCAGCTCTCTTCTTCCTTACCCTGTTTCAAACCTTTCCCCTCCTTATTTCCTTCCGAAGACCTTAAAAAATGTTGAAACTTTTCTTGTATATTTATTTCTTTCTTCTATAATTTTCACTTTTCTTACGTCTTCATGTATTTCATCTTGAAAGTATCGTGATCTGAGATATTTTTCAAATAATTGATGAATATCTTCTTCAATAATATTTGACTCGATGTAAAATATGCGACCTACAATCCCAGCAAGGTGTCCAAAAATTCGGAAAGGACTTTTTTAACAAAATTGATCCCCCTCTCCCATGCAAAATATTTTTTTAATAGTATTTTATTTTGCAATTTGTTTGGGCACAAACATTTGGCAAAATTGCATACAATTTTAATAACATGAGAGGAGTAAGGTCCATTGACCGTACTTCTAATATTACATTTTTTTCAGATTAACACACACTAAACATATTTGATAACTAAACTAACATACTAAAAATATAAGATGATAAGCATATATAATAATAAATCAGAAAATAATATAACAATTTATAGTCGATATGTCAGGTCTAAAGTATATCGTTTAAATCGTCTGGTAGTGTCACTATTGTCTAGTAAGTTAATGGCAAGAATATTTTGATGGTTATGTAGTCGTTGTAAGTACTTTGCGCTGGTCTTGTTAATTTCTTCTTTTATTGTTGTCATTTGTAAGTCTCGGTGTATTGTGGCGTTCGTTACGTACCAAGGAGCATTTACAAATTTGCTGAAGCTTTTAGATTGGAAACGTTGTAATATTTCAATATTTGAATTTTGAGCTGCTCCCCAAAGTTGTATTCCATATGTCCAGACAGGTTTTAGTAATGCTTTATACAGAAGAATTTTGTTTGCGATGCTTAAGGATGAGTTTTTTCCTAATAGCCAGTTTAATCTGATAATTTTGAGATCTAATTCTTTTCTTTTATTCTTTATATGTGTTTTTCCAAGTAAGTCTTCTGCCCAGTGTAATTCCAAGATATTTGGCTGAGTCGTTTTGAGGAATAGGTTGTGATCCGATTTTTATAGGAGGGCATGTTTCGTGCTTCAGAGTGAAGGTAACTTGAGCAGACTTCTTGTCATTTGTCTTGAGGCGCCAGCGTTTCTGCCACTTGTGAATGGATTGCAAATGTTCTTCTACGAGACGTGATGCTTCTGCTGGATCTTTGTGTCGAGATAAGATGGCTGTGTCATCCGCGTAGGTTGCTGTTAATGCGATTTCTGATGTTGGAATGTCGGCAGTGTATAATGAGTAAAGGAAAGGTGCAAGCACACTTCCTTGAGGCACCCCCGAATTTATAGGGATAAGTTCTGAAGTTACACTGTTAAATTTTATTTGAAAATATCTCTCCGTGAGGTACGATTTTAGTAAGAGATAGTAAGGATATGGTAAGTTTTGCTTAATTTTATACAATAAACCTGGGTGCCAGACCTTACCGAAAGCCTGGCTTATGTCGAGAAACACAGCAGAGCAATATTCTTTATTTTCTAGCGATTCACTAATTTCGTTTACTATTCGATGAATTTGTTCTATAGTCGAATGGCTTTTTCTGAACCCAAATTTATGATGGGGTATTAGTTCTTTTTCTTGTAGAAGTGGATTCAAACGTGACAGAAGTAGTTTCTCAAACACTTGGAAACACCCCAATTTGTTTCGCTTTACTCTTGAAGCTTCAATTATTATTTTGGTATTTTGAAGGTACTGCAATTTATAAACGTCTTTGTTATTATCTTTTGGTTCTAAATCAATAAAAAATACCGGTAGGGGAATTTTTGTTACACGGTGTTTGCAGTTGTGGATATTTCTTACAGTATGACCGTTTTCTTCTATTTCTGTTTTCAATTCATCAATATTTACTGTAGGGTGGATATTTCTTAATAGTATTCTAAATGCCCTTTCTTGTTTTAGCTGATAACTGTGAAACTCAATTTCCTCTTTAATAAGGTATTTAGTAAGTGATCGATAAGCTTCTGGTGTTGCCGGTAAATGTATCTTTTTAAATGTATCTTGGCCCACAAGCTTGCAGCAATACTCTTCTTTATTCACGGCTTTTTGTAAACTTTCTGTCATTGCGTGGAAGTCATTTACCCCAGGGAGAAATATTGGCGATGGCTTTTGCACCTTTTGAATGTTGTTAGATTTGTGATTGTCATTGGATGTTTTGTTATTGGGTTCATCGTCATTAATTAGTTCGAGATCTGAAAATCTATTATCTGTTGGTATGTTAGTTACGTTTGCACTTTGACGTTTTGGCTGTTTTTGATTTTCAGGGCTGTTTGATTTACTTCTCTTGCGTTTGCTAACAACAGCCTGCCATTTCTGGGTGTTGTTATCACTACTTAAATTACTGTCAGATCGATTAAGTTCTGGATTTATTACATCGGTTGAACTTGAACTTGACGACTTTACTGCAGATGGGAATAATGGCAAAGTACTGCTTCTTGATAGCGGAAACTGTGATTGCTGCGTCAGGAGTTGCTGTAGTTGATCTAGTTGTAGCTGTTGTGACTGCAGTTGTTGCTGTTCTTGCAATTGTTGCTGTTGTTGTGCAATAACATTTTGTTGATATTCACATAAACTGTTTGGCATAGGCGAGGTTCCGTTCACTACTTCCATTGCTGCTGCTATGCTCTGTCCGAGGTCAGAGCATGTTATTTGACTTTCACTGATGTTTTACAGAACACTGCAATCATTCACAAATTTGAAATAAATAGGTTTAATTTCCGTGCACTTTCTGAAGCCTACACTGAAATTCTTCACACGCACACTGAATAAAGTAACTAACTAGTACGCTAATACACTTCGTTCACTCTGAGTTCGCTTATCTTCTGCGCGTAGCGACACGAACAAGGTAAGCACTGCGGAGCAGCGGCCACGACCGTTCACCTCCGCTGCCAGACGAGAACTCCCATGCAAAATATGGTTAGGTTTTTGGTAAATTTCTACCGTTTCCAGTTTTTGTAATAGATACGATACTAGTTCAACTAAATTGAATTGATTCAAATTTATAAAAATAATATAATAATGTTAAGCCGATCATATGGCCGAGATCGCTAAAGGCAGTAGTGCCGGAGTGGTCTCGGACCAGAAGATCGCGGGTTCGAGTCCCGCCTCGGGCATGGGTGTATTTGTGTGTGTTTGTATAAGTGTGTCGTCCTTTCACCCCTCATTATCATCATCATTTCATCTTTCATACCCCCAGGACTAACAACCCCGGGGGATAAAAATCGGATCCAGCTTAATGCTGGTCCCCCCAAAGAAGTGTTCGCAAGCACCTGCCACCGTGATATTAAATGAAAAACTGAGCCACGGTAATTGCAGGTTGCTTGCCCTGCGTGGTCCTAAGTTGGCCGAAACGAAAATAATAAATAATAAATAATAATGTTAAAAAAATCTTTATTTATTTTCCAAACAAATTGATAACAGTCAAAAAATATCAAATATGCATCACATATGTAGTGAGATGGTTCTACTCCTTATATTTAATATATTAATACATTTTAAATTTCCGAAGACTGCACCCTGTATTGAAGGGGAATTTCAAGTCTACGAAAATGCAATACTAGAAATAATTCCTTAGGATATAAGGAATAAATTACGGAAATAAAAATATGAAACACCTTATTACAAGACAACTATTATACGTCACTGTAAGGTTTGCATAGGAATTCAGAGATTGAGACAGGCCACATTCCACCAAGTAGGACCTAGTCCCGAGGGCGAGTACTATGTAAGGTACATGCGTCTCATGTGGCACATTTGCGGCAGGAAGCTGCTGTGTGCGAATGTGTGTGTATGTGTGTATGTGTGCGTGAGTGCGTCCGCGGCGGCCGGCATCAAGACGGATGCGGGGGCGTGTGCAGGTGCGGAGGCGGAGGCGGGGACGGAGGCGGGGGTGGGCGCGGCGCACGCCGACTACACACGGCCTCATCGGCGCGGCTTGATGTCCCGCGCGGTGACGTCACGCCATTAACGCACGGGGCCCGAGCAGGTGGGCGGCGCGCGCGCGCAAACGCACAAACCAACAGGCGCTGGCCCCGTGATGCCGCCCGACTCGCAACGCCGGCGGCGCCTTTGGCCGCCGCCCGCGGCCTCGCCCCCGCCCGCGCCACCGCTCCCTCCCCGCCCCCGCCCCCACCCCCACCCCCGCTCCCACCCCGCCCCCCAACCCCACACCCGCTCCCTGCCCGCCCCCCGCCCCAACCCCGCCCCCGCCCTGCCCCGACGCCTTTCGCCACCGCCCCGCTCCCACCCCCGCTCCCTGCCCGCCCGCGCCCCAACCCCGCCCCCGCACCGCCCCGGCCCGACCCCGACCCCGACCCCGACGCCTTTCGCCACCGCCCTCGCATCCGTCTTGAAGCCGGCCGCCGCGGACGCACTCACGCACACACGCGTACACGCACACATACACACACACTGGCACGGAGCAGTTTCCTCTCGCCAATGTGTCACATGAGACATCGTACGACACGCCCTCGGGACTAGGTCCCCGCCCCCCTTGCCACGGCCCGGGCCTGACGGCTGGGCCTCTTTCGAAGGCCTGCCGCTGTTACTTCATCCTCTCTAGATAGCTAGATCGTTGCTGTCACACGCGGCCTGGAGAAGAATTCTAGCGGCCGTTTGCTCTCTGATCGGCAGTTTTACGTCGTTTCTTCGATCGGTATCAGGCGAGTTGCCGAAGGAGAACCTTAACAAATAGCCCATGGATCGCGTGCGTTCGTACAAACACACTGAGAGACACTCACACACACTAGCACTACACACCACACATGTTCGGTCACAGCTTGACCCGGATGCAGTGGTGCCCAGATGAGGGAGCCACAAGGCTGGTGAGAGCAAATCCCGCAAGCCGCTGTGTAAGGTCGGCGCTCCATTTCGCGTTAAAGCGGGAGAGAAACACAGCCACCTCGCAGGATATAACATGCTCTACATTTACGGGACTCACTCGAGATGTGCAGAAACACAAAATAATCAATGATTTGTCTATTTGTACTGCTTCGTCTTCTGCTTCTCTTTTTTACTTTCGCCCCCTTACTTCGTAAGGGGAGAAAGTATTCTTGAAGTGCGCAGGAGAAAGGAGAATTTTCAACCGAAAAATACTTATTATCGGACCCTTCTAACAATAAATCTTTTTTTAGGTCGCGTCAACAGCTACGTCATTTGCGACCACTATAGGTTTTAACGATATACGAGATTTTAACGATAACAATATACCACTATGCATTTTAACGCTATAACGATATACATCATACTGAACAGCATGATGTGATATGGTGATGGTGAGAGGTGGAAGGACGAACACAAATGCAAAGGAAACGACAGATCCGCGCAACCTGTATATGAATTCGACTCTAGCAGTCGTACAAGCGTCCCGATATTAAATACAAAAAGGAAATTTCTGGAAGCTTGTTGGATTGCATTATATCTGTTTCCGGACGTTAGTTATTAGTTCCGTATGTGTAGTGAATGTTTGATAATTGGTGGTGGTGGTGGTGGTGTGGATCCCTCCCCTCTGGATAATGAGATCCGGCTCCGGCCTACACGCCGACTGGCGGAGTTTTCCCCAACCAAGTATTTCCCACCAGCGGAGCACAGCCCCAACCAGGAATAGCTCTAACCTCCCGACAGGTCTCCCGACAGGTCTCCCGACATGTCCTCCTGACATCAAATCTAAAATATATCTTTTGATGGGCGGCTTTTAGGCAGCTCTTTTCAAGCTCCCTCCTCCTCGTCTTGAACCTGTTGCTCATGCGTTTCCGTCTGTCGATTGTTCCGGCGGCACAAAGGCGCTATTTGCTCCCGATATAACATTCTAATGGGCGGACGCAATCAGACGGAGACATAGAATCCAACTGTGAGTTCGTCAACTTGACAACTTGCCGGAGAGGAGATTCATGTTCATGTCCAATGGTAATGGTGCTTGACACACCACCAGCAGCCCTTTCAACTCTGTCGCTTTTGCATGCACAAATATAGAATACACTCAGTTAACAAACCGTGTCCTTAACGTTGAAATAGAAGGAAAGACAATGTAGTAGTTGGATGAATGAGTCAGTTGTCTCTTTATCGATTTTCTTGGTATGGTAGTTATTGAACTGTATACCTCCCTCATTTAGTGTGCAGGAAAGTTCATTTATAAAGCACAATGTACAAACTACAAATTTATTTGTTAAATTATCGTCAATCTTTCATTTAGTAATGTT
Organism: Gryllus longicercus; assembly: GCA_038098605.1. Taxonomy (NCBI): domain Eukaryota; kingdom Metazoa; phylum Arthropoda; class Insecta; order Orthoptera; family Gryllidae; genus Gryllus; species Gryllus longicercus. The sequence goes on from JAZDUA010000040.1 coordinate 121,698, forward strand.
CATCAACTCACTCCACGGCACATGACCCGTCAGCACTTAACTCATCACTAACCATCCCAAACTTCTTCTCATTATCCAAATCCACTTCCATAGACCATCACTTCACTTTATCGCATGCACATTATAATTCAGACCTCTTCACACTATTCCACCCCACTTAACTCAACACCATTCTGTCTCTTCCTACACCCGACCATCCCACATCTCACCACCTACTCATAAGACACCCACTCACATACACCTCTTACACAGCGGGCCTTAATATCTATTTCTTCCTTTCCCACCCATTATACTTTGTGCTCCCTACACCTTCCATTTCCACCCAACACTTCACCATCATGTACCACCCCATACGAAAGCATCTAAATGATCTCGGGTACACCACATCACTCGGGTCCAGACTACACCACATTGCATTACACATCACACCAATCAACACCGCCCTACGCCATTGTGCACACCACATCACAAAGCCTTACGCCGTTTCACACTGCACGTCAACGCTTCACAACACAAACATACAGCACTCCGCACAGCACTGATTGTCGCCCCATCGCAATGCATCGTATGGCACCGTATCGAATAGTATCACTTTGCATTGCATCAGTTCGCGTTGCATCGGACCGCACCGCACCGCAACGCACTGCATCGCACCGCACCGCACCGTAACGCACTCCAACGCACTGCAACACAACGCACCGCACCGCACCGCAACGCGACGCAACGCACTGCAGCGCACTGCAACGCCGCAACGAAAAGCAATGTAACGCAAAGCAACGCATTGTTCCGCACCGCACCGCAACCCATCGCTTCCCGTCACATGGCCCGGCGCCGCACCGCATCGCACCGCAGAGGAGCGCGCCGCGCCGTAATAAAGATGAATGTGAGGCAGTGTGTTAAATTCGGAATGCGCTCGGAGCTCTCATTTGGAGCCGGTCACCCCTCCGCGCGATGCCGCATAAATGGAAGTTAATGAGAGGGGGCGGCCGCACCGGCGCGGCGGCGGTGGAGGCGGTGGAGGCGGTCGTGCCGCTCGCGTGCCCCCCTGCCCTCCCACCACACAGCCTCCCTGCCACCTTGTCCCTCTGGCCCCTTGCCCCTGCCCCCCTTGCCCCTCCCCCCTATCCCTGTCTTTCCTACCACCCTCCTGCGCCAAACCCTCCTGATCTCAAGACGTTTAGGGATTCCGGCTCTCTGACATTGGAAGAAAAATTCCCTCTCTTTCCCTTGGCGAAGGTGATTTCAATCCTGAAGTCAGATTTCAAGAGACGAAGCTAACTTTCTTCAGAGTTAGTGATGACGGTAGTCTGCGTGCTGTCACCCTTTGATGTATGCATTCAAAACTTAAAAACAAAATTAACTTATTTTCACTCATTAGTTCTTGAACGAAACACACTAATTAAAAATTCAGATTTAAATGTCTTCAAGTAATAACTCCCTCAGCTGTTAACCTATCTGTCCTCCAATCACCACACACTATTCATGATGGTTGCACAGAAAAAACTTTTCACTGAATTAAAGTATATTATGGTCAGCCTACATCTTCAACTGCTGATAACATTCTACGTATCCAACTGTAATACTAATAATGCGTTCATTAAGAGGATGATCTCTGTTAAATATAAAGTACAACCAACATTCTATAGTTAAAAGAACCCATACACGCTCTGCACACACGTAACAATTGACCCGTCCATTTTGCGGTTCTCATGTTGAACCAAAACCACGAATTCGTCCGCGTCTCGTGTTGTGTTCTGAATTCAGGATGCGCCTATCTCCCGCGCCTCAGCCGGCCCGTCGCTTGGGTTTGTCAGAACGAGGGTCCCTGTGCGCCATCCCCTGGCGAGAACCGTAATTAGAATGGAGTAACGACCCAGACCTTTAGAGTACGGAAACCACAAACTCGAATCGTGACAAAAATCCGGAGTCGACTGATGCGTTTGTGAAAGTTCTACCCGTTGGGTTGTGAACACTGACACTTGTTGTTGTGCGGATGGGTAAAACGGATTGGGCGAAACTATCACATACCACGAACGTGTTCTTAGGCCGCTTAAAAACTGGTACAAAGTGGATCCTTGTTCGGCGAATGAAAAGGTCACACGCGAACGGCCAACTGATTCTGCCGAACGGAACTGGTTACACTATATTCGCCTGCTCCAGGCACCCGTCTTCAATTCGACGTGCGGCATATAATGGAATGATTGACAACTGAATCCGGGTGCGTCAACTGCTAAAGTAATTGGTCCCGTAAGTGCAGTAAATTTTTTTATCGCGGGAGTCGGGGATGATCTTCCTCCGCTGGATAGCGAAACCTGGCGCCGACCTCTCGGTTTGTGGGGTTCCCTCTAACAGGTATCTCCTACCAGTGGAGCACCGCCACAGTCTAAGCTCTAAGCTCCCGGCATGTGTGGCAGTATAGTGCATGAAAGTGTGTGTATGTATGTAAGGGGTGAGGATAGGGCAAGAAAGAGGAAGGCAAGATCGTACCCCGTTTGTTAGGATACTACTCCGGCATTTGGTAACGATCGGAGAAACCACCGATCAGAGCAGCTGGCCACTAGAATTCTCCTCCAGACAGCAGCTGAACTCGACCTAGCTATCTAACTAACGCTAGAAATTCTGCCACAGTAACCACCATAGGACCTCCTGGGCAAAGGCACTGAAGTGACATCAACTGATGCCCAGAACTACCTAGGCCGGTTCATATAATGCAAGCGAAAAAATAAAAACTACTCGCCGAGAGATACGTTGGTTATGAAATAGATTTGGTGGGGTACAGAAATTTGATTGTAAGAATCTTCACAATCGTATTGCATGGGTCATGTTAGGTTTATGTTGGGCACAAAATTAGCAACAAATTTAGTACATTTCTTCTGAATTTTTTCTCTCATTATTTTAGACGGTCCTAATTTAGACGGTTCTTTCCATTGGAGGTCTTCTACAGGGTTTATATTTCTTAAACTAGCAAATTAATTTCACTACGTCCATGTTGAATGGTTTAGTTCTGTCGAATAATTCAATTTCTTTTGATAGAATTCTGCCGACATTTCCCAGTATTCAATATTTTTTGTCGTAAAATATTGGGTCGTTGTTATCCGAACGTAAATTTGGTCTAATAAGGATACAGTCCGTCCGGATGCTTATGAGTTTTCGTCTGCCCAGAGAAGACACAGCACGACGATACCAACCCACAGGGATTGTCATCAGTGGTTTATTACCCAAATCATTCGCGTAATTTTAACGATTCGCAATTAAAGTGAATAAGTGGATTCCAAATTCAGTCGGACGCAATCAACTTGTTCGATCCATTTGATTCACTCAAAATTCACATCATATTTGAGCGTGACCACAGTCGAACTACCCGTTAGACTAGCTGGCGGTCATTTTAACATAAATCATTCATGGAAATTTAATGCATCCCCAATTAAAATTGAATTAGCGGATTTGAGGTTGGAAGCGATTGGATCCACCAAACCGATTCACCGTCCTTAATTGCGCCGCAAGGCGGAATCGTTCGGGAAGCGGTTCCTCGGCGTGGGAGGCGCAGGCGAGCGGAGGCCAAGTGGGGCGGAACGGCTCACTATGAGGCGGCCGCCCGGCTTGGCGGCCAAACGGGTGCTCAATCACTGCAAAAGCTATCTCAGTCTGCACGAAATTCTTTCGTTAATGTTAATATTTTTTCTTTTTCTGCCCATAATAATAATAATAATAATAATAATAATAATAATAATAATAAACAGCTAATAAAGAAATAATGAATTAATAACCAATAAAGATTTTGAAGTCAAAGTCGATGAGACCAAATTGCGAATGTGGTAGATCCTATAAGTAGTTACAATTTTTCACATTCCAAAAATAAAAATCTTACGCAGCTTTTCATAATGACAAACGATATCCATTGTATTTGTACGGTGTCCATTTTCTTAGTAGTGGCCAATTTAAACACAAAGTAAAATGTAATTATTAGTTTGAATATTAATCAAATTAAAAGGTGTCTTTATACATTGTGGTACAATATTTACGTTCTGCGTGTATGTGTATCGGCAGAAGAACCTATTTTACAGAATTAAAATTCCTTAACAACTAAGTTTGTAAGATATTCATTCGCTCCGAAAATGGAGATAATTTCTTTGTGTGCAATTTACGTCCTACCCTGCGATCTTTATGAATGAATTCAGAAAGGCAATTTTTTAATGAATTATTATATTACCGGATTGAATATTAGTGCAAATACATGATGCTTAAAAGAGAGTAAGATCTTCAAACCTACACCTTGCTACGATCAATTTGCACCTTTTTCATTATTTTTCGTGTAAAATCGTATATATTTCTTTATTTAGAGCGTGTTTGAATTTAAGAATTTTAGTATAAGCCCATTTTCTTTTTGGTAGTGTGGTTGGTAAAGATAAAGAATTAAAGTTTTCTTTTTGGCAGTGGTTGTCCGTTATTATGATCACAGGTTTGAAAGGTTTCTTCTTATTATTAATAAAACCATTTTCTTACGTTTTCCACGACGGTTCGAAGACAAAACACGTCTATATCTTCAGTTGTAGGTTTAGAGGTGTACATTAAACATACTTTTTTAAGTTGACAATAAAACGTTTCAAGCATTTACATTTAAAAGGTATATAAACTTTTAAAAACTAAAATGATTTCACACAATTTTAAGAAGTGATCGGTTATTCTTGAGTGAATAAGTAGCCCAGACGCGTGAAGACTCCACTTTTCAATTTAATCTATTGACATTAATAAATTAAAAGTCCAACATTAATATGATTTTGTTGCCATTTTACGACGAATAGATTCAGCACCCATATTTGCACATGACAGGCAAAAATCATTTATTAAGTTTGCAGAATCACAATATATCTCGGACGAATTTATCTCCATCATTAGGGTAGAACAACACATTTCACGTCAATAATGTTCATTCTCTGTAATGACAAACTCATTAGGCAGTACCCAACCAAGAACAGTTTTGAAATGAAACTTGTTGTTCTAGACTGACGAAGGGGATGAATTTGTTGTCGAAACGTCGTCGTAGTTTTGGAAACTTAATAAATGTTTTTCAACTGTCTCATGTACAATATCTGAAACTTGAATCCTTTGATCTAAAAATGTCCGAACATATTTATATTAATTGACTGTGACGGACAATACAGTTTAATAATAAGTAGCCTAATACTCATGTAAGATTGTGAGAAAGGCCACAACGGATCAGAAACAATTGATACGTTCAACGCAGCCCCCTCGTGCGACTAGACTTCATGAAAGGCAGAAGGATTACTTTGAGTTGGGGGAAAGGTGAAAAATGATGTTAATAATGTCAATTAAATATGAGATATTAAGAGTTTCTAGCTTCAAGAGAATGTGACTGTTGTAGTAGGTTGAATTCAACATTAGTGTTAAGCGTATTACATAATTAATTTGAAGGGTTTCGGAAATTAATCGTGTATAACGTCTCGTTTCTCCATATGAACTAGGAGACTTTTCAAAACCAACGGAACCCGTGTCCAATCGATGCCATAAAAAAGAATTAATTCATCGACCTCTGTCTTCAATGCTGTATGAGTGCTCACGTGTTCTTACTTTGACCAGACTCTTAGATTGACCAGCAAAATTTAAGAATTGTCTGATATCTCATCCCAAAATATAATTTTTTTTATTATTTAACACCCAGAAAATAGTTTTTTAAAGTGACCTATGTGGAAGTATAATCTATTAACTTTTCTTGATTTTCTGAATCCCTATTCCCCTTTTACTATACCAAGTCGAATTATGAATTAAGGTATCAACTAGCTTATTTGTTAACATGTTCTACGCAAGAAATATTCACTCGTGAGAAACTCTCTGTATCGTAATGAACTACAGGATAGCGTCCCACGTGAAGTAATAGGCTGACTAACGGAAGAATACTACATATTTTATTGATAATATGTAGATTTGTAGAAGAGAGTAAAGTTGTTTGACCTAAACATGCACGACGAAATTCTGATCTATGACGGATTCTGATTAGGGGAGACAGAATCCGCGTCATAACTAGACTACATCCAAAACTGTATATATATTTTTAGACAACAAAATGTTAAAACATGCTAGAAAAAATAATAGTTCTCGGGAACATTTCTGATGCACTGTTGAAATGTCTTGATTTGGAAACCCTAATTTGCAAATGAATTTAAACCTTAATATATTCACAAGATTTTTGTTGCATCATCCGCTTGTTTCAGGCGAAAATATGCATTTTTCACCGCTAAAAGTTTTAAATAGTTTAATTTACCGTGTGGTAAAATATCACGCTCGAAACACTCCCTCTGGACATGAAAAACCCATAATACGAACAAATATTTAACGCACCACATTTGTTCGTAAATCTCTATATATTTTCCCATTATAGCACATGTGAGATTGATTAGATATATACGATGAAATAAATTTAAGTATGTGTTTTTACTCTTACGTAAAGATGTTTATAAAGAAAATCTCAAATATGGATTTATTTCGAAATTATTCGATCATGTGTAACGTAGTTGAACTTGCTTGCCGTAAATCGTACTACTTGAATAATGCATAGAAATATTAATTTGGCCGATAAATTACTTTTATCAGTTATTGCCTTATCTACTTCTTCCTTCAAGTAGTGTTACTTGATCAAATGATAAATATTTAATTTCTAGAATTTACGAAGCAAACGACTGTAAACCTTTCTTTACTGTCAAAACCTTTCACCCGATACCTAGCATTTTTCACACGCAACCTTTTTTCCTTTAACTATCTCTTTCGCGGCTCAACTAATTATTCATCATTATGGACACAGTGTTGTAAGCTAAAGCATTTGCGTTGCACCGATTACCTTATCACCTTCTGTGTATCTCCCGTTCTTTCTATCTTAAGCCTTTTCATAATTTTAACGCCAAGTGCCTGGAATACATTAGCAGACAAAATGGGCAGATAGACATCAGCTGCCGGGGGGCTTGAGGCATGGGCTTCCTTCCGGTATACTTCTTCCAAGAAGGACCTCGCCTGGTTGGGCAGATACTTAACTGGACGTAACACAGAGAAAACTAAACAAGGCGTGAAATGGCTGCTTGGTAGGTGGAGAAGAGTTCTTGTAAAACGGATAAAACGGTGGAATTTGAAGTATGGACTAATCATTAATGTAACATGACACTGCCTCCTGGCAGAGGGTACTGCACATCGATAGTATCTCTAGAAGCACTGGAAGGGATAATGCGTCCAATCTATTAAGGCGTGAGTGTTTTAAATTACATCTGTATGATATGGAACGAATCGTCGGAGAATATATTTTTCTTCATCTTGCCGATCTCATTATTGGTCATTTATTCCCGATAAATTTTCGTAATAGGCAGAATCAAAATACATGTAATGTGTGCTGATAAATATCTTAGCGAATTTCATGTTTTATTAAAGTTTCATGAAAATTATTAATATTTTTCGTAGTAATGCCTACATATTATTACCGTTGAATATTCTTATTTACCGCTATGTCACCCTGAGACATATTCATCATTCTGGACACCAAATGTGGTTTTATTATGGGCACTTTTTGGAGGCAATTCTTTTTGCTTATCGGCAAAAGAAGAAGAGCAGGGAGAGGGGTATTTTGTGAGACTACATTTTCTATTACCGGCTGAGGTGGCGAAAGGCAACAACTGATGTCTTGCAGTGCCTCTGGTCGGGAGGTTCTAGTGTTCGAGTTCCGACGATGGCAGGATTTCTGACACTAATTACATCGCTAGAAAAAATTGCAGTCATTGTCTGGAAGAGAATTCTAGCGGACGGCTGCTCTGATCGATAGTTTCGACAAACAGGCCAAAACGACCGCGTACGATTTTTCCTTCCTCGTCCTTCCCCTATTCACCTCTTACACTAACACTGATAAGCACTCTACAACCAGAAATAGAGCTTGGTTGGTCAACATTGTGCTTGTTGAACATTCCTGGTTGGGGAAACCCCACAAGCCAAAGTTCAGTCTGTGTCGTATTTCACCATTCAACAGGGTAGAAACACCGCCATCTCCTGTGATAGAATACGCACCAGATTTACGGGACTAATGGTAATAGACCTTTATGCCCCCGGAAACCCGACATAATTAATGAACGTTTTCTATTACTCGAGAGCGAATTTCTAGTATCGAAATTTTGACAAAGATGCTTGTCGGTACCTTTATTTGAAATTAACTATGAAAAAGGTATAGTAGGAAGAGAGTGGGAATTGTGGAGCCCAAGAAAATGACTGCGCATTTTATTTCTTCCCCATAGATTACCTATACTTATTTTAGTACAAAAAACTTTTTGATATGAAAATACTTTAATCAATACCTAATTTGTGCGTTCCACATTCAGAATTTCCTTTTCTCTGCCGATAAATGTGCTACAAGTATATTTTGTGAAAACAGGTAAAGCTTTAATTAAGTGGCCTGTGGATATTGAATGATAACGTCATATATTTTCTTATATGCTACCACGTTTGTCTACCAAGACATTCATGTTTGTTGTATCTATTTTTCTTGCGATGTTCAGTTTTTATTAATTCGAAATTTCGCACTGTTGTGTTTTGCAAAAGATTGACAGAACATTTATTATTATTAACAGAATTTAAACAATGATGTGTAATAAGCCTACTATTAATTGCATAAAGAGAAAACTAGTACAAGTTTTACACTAGCATTTCCTTTTGTAGCAAATACTATATGTATTCGTATACGTAGTTTTCCATTAAAATGTAACTTGTACGCAATTGTAATCGAAGAGTATAGTCAAAATACTATACTTATAGATATCGCCAAGAAAAATGAAGAGTAAACAGTCAGAAAAAGCGGTTGATTACCCAGACACACACACACACAAAAGCTGGGAAATCCAGCGACTTGACACATGTTCCTGTATGTATGTCGTCGCGTCGAACTCGAATCTGAAGCAAGAATTTAACTACAACTCACCATTTTTTCAAATCGCCCAAAATACACTGTGAAATTGTACAGTGTCAATTAGATTGTACCAAGAATGAAGGGTTCGCAATGTAATCCATTAACTATTGCATGTTATACTTAAATTCCAGGAAATTATTATAGAAATCAAATCTGGGCTCAGCCACCCGACCTCTTACCACCCATTCCACATCCCAGCCCACACGCGCAACCCCCGTCATGTCTTTTCCCCCACCCACTTGCTCACCTACCGAATTCTCACGGCCACCTGATAACCCGCGCACTCCAACACCCACCCCAGCAGCAACCCACAATCCCACCTGACCTCCCGCCCACCCTCGTGCCGCCCGCCGCCAGCCACCGCCCGCCAGCCACTGCCCGCCGCCCGTCACCCGTCACCCGGCGTCTGCCGGCGGGCGCCAAGCCAGGAATGCGGCTCCCAATGATAATACTGGAGATGGAACGCATCCGAGGCATTAAAGAAATTTATTACCTCTTCCCCTTCCACTTTTCTTTCGCTTCTCCCTACTTAAGGCCTTGTTTGTCAGGAGATTCGGCCATGCTCCCGGACGGGGCCCACCGAATGATTGAAAACAATAAATATGCCCCGAAGGCAAACAAAATAAATATGGGTACGCATCCTGAGCCGAATCCTATGGAAATTACAGGCCTATGCTCGGTATTATCTGTAACAATTTTTGCTTAACCACAATACTGACAAGTGGCTTGTTAATTTCCAGAATTTATTAGTGGCTAATAGTATGCAATTACAAAACAGATATTAACGGAGCGAAGTGGCCGCCTCAAAGAGGAGGCAACAGGCGGCCGGGGCGTGCAGATGGCTGCTATTGATAAAGGCTGGATAAACACGTTAGGCCGGAGCACTGATCCGGCCGGGGCGTCCATCAGGACGGCGCTCAGCCCGTCGCCCTGGGCGCATGGCCCCGCGCTCCCCGCCCCGCCCACTCCGCCTGGTGCTCCTGCGCTGCTCCCCGCCCGCCCACTCCGCCTCGTGCTCCTGCGCTGTTCCCCGCCCACTCCGCCTCGTGCTCCTGTGCTGCTCCCCGCCCGCCCACTCCGCCTCGTGCTCCTACGCTGTTCCCCGCCCACTCCGCCTCGTGCTCCTGTGCTGCTCCCCGCCCCGCCCACTCCGCCTCGTGCTCCTGCGCAGCTCCCCGCCCCGCCCACTTCGCCTCCTGCTCCTGTGCTGCTCCCCGCCCGTTCCGCGTCCAACCCGCCGTCGGCGCTGGGCCCGTTCCAGACAGCTCCGGGTAAGGGCGCCTCTTTGGTCGCGACCGCCGTGCTGGCTTCCCTCTAGGGACCGAGCTTCACATCCCGGGCGATCCAAGTGGACAAGGTGGGTTAACTGTAGGTTCTCCTCTTTTTACCGCTTCTCAATCCAGCACTGCTATAATTTATATCACATTATATACACTCACTCCGTATTAATGTATTATCACCTTTGTATTATCTCAAGGGAGACGCGTGGGGTAGCGGAGGTTGGCGCTAGCCCTCCGTCTCTTTGTATCGGGAATCAAATCTCGGGCAGTCCCTGTGAAATATGGGCTGGACTGAGCGAGCTAAAGGTATGTTTCTCCCGGTTGTCCTGCCTTTCATTCCACAATTAAAATCATTTGCGTCATTCGAGTTCGACTAATATCATAAGTGATCAAATTTGAAAGGACGAATTTGAAGGGACTCGTATGGCGACTGATGCGATACTTTTCCACATCTGCGTATCGGAATTGAATTCCCTCACCATTTACGTGGAATTGTTACTTCACAAAACGGGTTACTTACGTTTCCCGATTCTGCTGCTGTTCTTATCATTTACCTTATCATTTACGTCGTATCATATTCGAATATGATCACCTATCTCCCAATTTAGAGGAGACCCGTAGGGTAGAAGCTGGCTAACCACCTCTGGCTCCTGGGGTTCAAAGCCCGGTTGATGAACGCGGAATTTGTGCTGTTTCGCGACAGGTTTTCTCTGGGATTTCCCGCACCCCTGCCTTTCATCCTGGCTTTGCTATCATTTACATCATATCATTATATTCGATCATATCATGTTTGAGTGTCAGCTTGATTATCGACTTAGAGGGAGACATAGGAGGGAGACTTAGAGGGAGACGTAGGAGAGAGACGTAGAGGTACCGTAGCGACCGGCACACTAGGTTCCCACCTTCGGGTACCGGGGTTCAAATTCCGTGCGAGCCATCTGGAGTAGTAGATGAAACGGGTTTTTCGCGGGATTCCTCGGCGCTGATCCATTTCTCCGCCTCGCAATCCCCTTGTGCACCGTAAGCAATCACACCATATCATTATATTCACTCATATCATATTCGACTGTTATATACGAGTATATCTTGACCTACGGAAGATACGGGGTAGCGGACGGCTTTGCATGCCTGGGTACCGGAGTTCAAATCTCGGGCGATAAATGAAGCTTCACAAGGCGCATGTTTTGTTGAGCTTTCTTTTGCTACTTTTGATGTCCCCTGATACCGAAAAAGTGCTTCTCTTTAAAACATCCGTCTGTCGCTCTGTCCGTCAGTGAACACTACTAGCGCCTAAACTATGTGTAGGTTTATTTTCAAATTGAAGAAACCCCTGTCCATCTGTCTGAAGTCGAAGCCTTCAGGTTTTGAAAAACTTCCTTCAAAATTTGGTGGTACTTTACATGCAGCCCTTCAGATATTTTAAAAATTTTCTCTATCCGCTCAATTTTTTTTCTTTACCTTTCTTGTAATGATAGTGTAAAATACACCAATAAAGATGGCATAGGTCCAATTTTCACGGGAACTCCAAATTTTCGAAAATTGAAAAATTTTGAAAATTTTCGGCGTCTACCTCAACTACAAAATTGAAGATATTTTTTTCCTTCAAGTGGAATTTGTTGTCTTCAATTATTTTTTTCATTAAGGTTATGTACACTTTTTTGAAAATATTAATAATTTTAAAGAATTTCAAAAACAATATTTTCTCAAAAATTGCTCCAAATTTTTTTATTTCAAATTTTGGTAGTGATAGTGCTGAGTGCATTCTATAAGATGGCATTAACGTTATATTGCTCTATTCATTTTTTCAAAAATTACAAATTTTAATTTTTTGACTTGTCTCTCACGTCGTTTATATTTACATTAGAGGCGATTTGTTGACATTATTTTTTTAATGAGTATATGTGCTTTAAATAATGTCAATTAACGTTTCTGGAAAACTGAAACTCGGCTTTTCAGAAAGGTTAAAACGCGATTTTCTCAACTACGGCTCGAAATTGGGTCTTCAAGTTTTGCAAACGGATAGTGCTAATTGCTCTCTTTAATATGACATTAAGTCCTTTTTTTTTAATTACACAAATTTAAATTTTTTGAAAGACCTCTCACGCCGTTAATATACTTATTTCCAGCAATTCGTGAACACTGTTGTATTTGTGAGTTAATGTGCGTCAAATGACTTGTAATGAAGTTTTTCGAAAGCTCAAAACTTTTATCCAAAAAAGAATTTGAAATTTCGAATTTACAATAGCGGTTAAACGCCATTTTCTTAAAAACGGCGCCAAATTTTTCAAAGCAAATTGCCATTTAGGACGAGGTTTTGCTGTTCTTTAATATTCTTAAAATAATATTGTCGTTCTACTACTAATAAACCCCAAAATTAAGAACATTAAAAAAAAGAATACTTTGGGAGGTTACAGATGGCAATATCTAGCCGAGACAAAAGGAAATAGAAAACTGATACGGGAATGTTTGTGCTAATCTACTACTGTGTCTGTGCACTCTAGTTTATGCTGAGCACAAACCAAATAGCTAGCCCAGACAAAAGGAAATAGAAAACGAATACGGGAATGTCTGTGCTAATCTACTACTGTGTCTGTGCACTCTAGTTTGTGCCGTGCACTAGTCAGTGCAAGACATTGTTCGCCGACATTGTCCTCGTCACCAACACTGCTCACCCAGTTCATATTGCCCACACCGCACATCTGCTTGCTCCGCGCGCTGCATCCAACTGCCGGCTGGCTAGCAGCACGCCGCCGGGCACACGCCACCTCACCCCCCCCCCCGCCCCGCGAAATATGAGCGTCCATTGGGCGGGGCGCGTGGCGGCGGGCGAAATACGAGCGGGCTTCACTTCTAATCACGCGCCTCCGCCGCTCGGGAGGAAGGCCCTGCTGGCCCACGCGCCGCACGGGCCACGAAGGACCACGGAAGCTGCTGCCGACCCGAGTCCTCCAGCTGTTGGAAAGGCGGTATCCGTTTAAGGAGGCGCAGATACGTTGCCATGTGGGAAATGGTTGACAGAATCTTTTGTGCGTATTTCTGTTTGTTCGCCTAACTGCCCACTTCTCCATTTGTTCGTCCGAACGACGTTCCGACTCTCTGACTGCCTCTCCAGTCGCTCATCCGACAGTGCGATCTCAAGGTTCGGCAATTCGTCCGACCGACCGACCGACCGACCGACCGACCGACCGACCGACCGACCGACCGACCGACCGACCGACCGACCGACCGACCGACCGACCGACCGACCGACGACCGACCGACCGACCGACCGACCGACCGACCGACCGACCGACCGACCGACCGACCGACCGAACGACCGAACGACCGAACGACCGAACGACCGAACGACCGAACGAACGACCGAACGAACGACCGAACGAACGACCGAACGAACGACCGAACGAACGACCGAACGAACGACCGAACGAACGACCGAACGAACGACCGAACGAACGACCGAACGAACGACCGAACGAACGAACGACCGAACGAACGAACGACCGAACGAACGAACGACCGAACGAACGAACGACCGACCGACCGACCGACCGACCGACCGACCGACCGACCGACCGACCGACCGACCGACCGACCGACCGACCGACCGACCGACCGACCGACCGACCGAACGAACGAACGAACGAACGAACGAACGAACGAACGAACGAACGAACGAACGAACGAACGAACGAACGAACGAACGAACGAACGAACGAACGAACGAACGAACGAACGAACGAACGAACGAACGAACGAACGAACGAACGAACGAACGAACGAACGAACGAACGAACGAACGAACGAACGAACGAACGAACGAACGAACGAACGAACGACTCTCCGTTCGCTTGCAGAATATTACGTATGTCATTGAGCATTGAATGTGATTTTATTTAAAGTTTGTAAATTTATTTAAATGTTTCGAAAATTTCTAAAAATTCTTGCCTCATTTTCTACGTACGTCTTTACATGATGTATCTGTAGACTCCACGACAAAAATTTTACTGGTTGTTTGCTATCCGAGTATTCTGATTTTCTTGACGTCTGCTGAACATTCATTTGCTATCGCACCCGCGGTTGATCAGCTTTTATTTACTTTGTTGATCATTAACTTTAATTTGTCTTTGGTCTGCCTCGTAATGATTTCAGTTAAACGTTATTTGATTTTGACGCCTTTCCCCAGGCAGACTTGCTACGGCCATCAGACCAGGTAGTAGACCGACTTCTTTTGGATCACAGTCATTTATGCAACACACTTTCATACTTGGCGAAAATCTCTTTGCCACTTTTGGGCGCTCCTACCTGTCGAATGTGCAAGACTGTGTACGACCAACATACCTCTAGCACTCTCGTTTATTTCACTGGTTGATTCTACGATTTATAAAATTTGCTGGATTGCTTCACATTTTTGTGACGCTACCTCTCGCAATAAATGTATGGATAATATTTGACGTACACGTATTACAAATTTTGTTGATTATCTTCAAACTCAGTGAAAAACACTTGGAAACCCGTTTTATATAATTATTCAGGGACATCTGGAATCGTATTAGTGTAAATCTTTATCCAATTTAAATGCTTTTTACAAGGTTCATACTGTTATACAGACACTTTAACTCAAAGTTCAACTCATTTCCGACCATATTCTTCTGAGAAGGTCCTGTTTTACATGTATGTATTCATCGCTTTCTTGGAGCTAGTACGGACTTGAAAACGTTTTGTAGGAAACGCCCTAAAGAAACAGAAAGAATCTAATTAAAACCAGTGTCTTAAAGACGAATAAAATTCTTGAGTAGTTATTTCCCTTGAGGAGTAATATTTCAATATTGTGCGGATATTATTTGTCAATGAAAGTACACGCCGTGAATTGTCGATGAAATGCCACTAGTATCAAGTGAGCAATTATGTATTATTTTGTTAATTAATCAACTATTAAAGAATTAAAAGTAATTATTTATTGTTCCTATTTTTCCTTCCAGCAAAGATTTAGTACTTCGGGAGACTCGGATCACGCGGTTGTTTTTCTAATATCAGTGGGATGAGGTTATTTAATTATTAATTATTTATTTATTTAACAGTTAAAGGTGTGTGCGACGTATGAGGAAGAAGAGCAATATGAGCAAGATTTCTTTAGCTCCAGAATCCCATCTCTTGCTCTTATATTAAATTATCAATATAGATAACAACAAGCGTTTGTGGTAATATTTCATAATAAGCAATATTAGATCCCGTGAATTAAAATATTATTTCAATCGACAATGGAATTATTTGACTCGTCTCTTATCGTGCCTCACGTGAAAGAAGCAACTAATGAACACCAGAACGGTTGGCGAACTATTCAGAAGGTTATTTTATTGTACGGTGCACAAAACAATTATATTGGATCGCCATGTGTAATCGGCCTATCGATTGGCTCATTGACGATTGACGATTGGCATTGACAACAATTGACATGGGATGTGAGGATGTAGCAGGGAAGGTAGGATTGCCCCACCTGGTCCAGTCTGTCAGTGCCCTTAAATGTATCGAGATATTGTGACACTAATTTTGATACCATAGGTTTTATACCAAGCAATTATGGCAGTTTTGCAAGGGAAAACTATCGATGTGCACCATAGAATTTCAAACCTACATATAGCTTGAAAAGATAAATGAATACCAAGACAAAAAAAAGGTTATTAATTGGTCATGATAGTGTTTTACACTAGAAATTGATTATGCTTGAATGTGTACTTATTGTGGTAGCCCTTTATATATGACACAAGGAGAATCTTCAATAAACTTGAATAAAATCAAAGAAATACATTGTAAGGCTAGAGCAGACAGTGAAGATGAGAATTAATTAAATAAGGAAATTCGTTTCAGCCGAAAATAAAATCATCGTGTTTCTCATAACATTGGCAATAAACAGTTTCTTTACAGTAGTGGTTTCAGTGGCGTAGAATTCCATGGGGACATTTTTCTATAATTTTTCAATTTCGTCGTCGTAACTTGCATATCACGGTCAAAACATATTGGCATTTCCAAGACATTAACGGCTGTTGTAGACTGGGCAGGTCATTAGCGTCGTATTTGAACAGCGAGTGCGGGGGATAGATCTCACGGAGGATTGCAGGATTATAGTTCAGAGGCCAAAATCCGGTACGCTCACAGAACCGCGCGCGCGACACAAAACTGTCATAATATGAGCCTCAACCCCGTCAATTCACAAATTTTCGTTTTGCTTTACTTGTATTCCTAAGAAAGTAGATGTTTTGTTCGGCAAGACTTTTTATTTATTTACGTCAAAACAGTTAAAATATGTGTATTACGTGTTATGGCGAGAAGTTAATTTGAAGTTACAATTATTTACTTGAAACTATTCTCAGTGTTTCAACTCTCTGTAACCACAATCGTCTGAATGTTATTAAACAAAAAATATTCCGGGAACTGCTGAGAAGGAACGAAACATTTCTCAGTAAAATGGCAATGAAAATATTTGTTCATCTATGTGAAAAGTCGGCGGTGCACTTTTTTATCATCTCAAATGACTCATCTGCATTATAGTATCAACATGTTTGAACAGGAAAAGAGACATTTGGTTTAGAACCATACTTAGGTATCTCATTCTTGATACTACGTATTTTGAAAAATCGAATGCCAAAATTATTTGAATGTGTTACAACAAGTGTATGTTGTAAAAAATGTCGTTATGTTTCACCCGAAGGTACAGAAAGCAGAAAATATAGCAATAAATATCAAAATTATTGTTTAGATCCGGGAAAAATGTTTCAGTGTATTATTGATCGGCACTAGTTGAATTTGCACACACGTTTACATTCAGTATTTTAAGAAACATCGTGATGCCTCAAACAACATTTTTAAAATCATTTTCACAATCGTTGATAACAATTTCACGAATAATAATAATAATAATAATAATAATAATAATAATAATAATAATAATAATAAATAATAATAATAATAATAATAATAATAATAAATAATAATAATAATAATAATAATAATAATAATAAATAATAATAATAATAATAATTTCTGAAGCCAAAAGAAATTAAATAATTCTCTCCTATTGAGCTCATACGATCTCGCGGGAGGTTTCTCTTGGGGCGTGTGGTTCGGAACGCAGCCCGAACGCGGAAACGGTAATTCGGCGAGGATTGTATGTGTCCAAAGGCGAATAGCAGTGTTTTCACAATTTCACGCTCAGTTGCGCGGGAGCTGCCCATTCATCCCGTGGTGCGGCGCTCCCTGACCTCGGAAGCCTCGGCTGAACTCTTCATCGGCGGCGCAAATGCTAGGGCCCGGCGGGCGCGGCCGTCGCCGGCCAGCGGTCGTCCCGGGCCGCCCGCCCCCGCGGCACGGCTCAAACAACATTTTTAAAATCGTTTTCACAATCGTTGATAACAATTTCACGAATAATAATAATAATAATAATAATAATAATAATAATAATAATAATAATAATAATAATAATAATAATAATAATAATAATAATAATAATAATAATAATAATAATAATAATAACGCCCTCCGACGGCCAGCGGTCGCCCCGAGCCAGCCTTGCCCCGGCGTAGGTGGCTCAGGGCAACTGAACGGAAGGTCCTAAGGTTCGAGGCCCGACGGTGGCAGGGTTTTCGACGCTAACTAGATACCATCCCAAATCTATTTCATATCAAACGTATCTCACGGCGAGCAGTGTTTATTTTTTCGCTTCCATTATATGAAACGGTCTAGGTGGCTCTAGGCATCAATTAATGTCACTTCAGGGCCTCTGAGCAGGAGGTCCCAGGATTAAAGCCCCGACTGTGGCAGACGCGGCGCTCGCGCGGCGGGTGGCTTCACGGCGCCCTCCGCCGGCCAGCGGTCGCCCCGGGCCGCCCGCCCCTACCCCCGCGGTCCGCCAGCCTCGCTCTGGCGTAGGTGGCTGAGGGAAGTCCTATGGTTCGAGGCCCGACGGTGGCAGGGTTTTCGACGCTAGCTGGATACCACAATCTATTTCATATCAAACGTATCTCACTGCGGGCAGTGTTTATTTTTTGGCTCTGGGCATCGATTAATGTCACTTCAGGGCCTCTGAGCAGGAGGTCCCAGGATTAAAGCCCCGACTGTGGCAGACGCGGCGCTCGCGCGGCGGGTGGCTTCACAGCGCCCTCCGCCGGCCAGCGGTCGCCCCGGGCCGCCCGCCCCCGAGGCCCGCCAGCCTCACCCCGGCGTAGGTGGCTCAGGGAACTGAACGGGAAGTCCTAAGGTTCGAGGCCCGACGGGGGCAGGGTTTTCGACGCTAGCTAGATACCACAATCTATTTCATGTCAAACGTATCTCTCGGCGAGCAGTTTTTATTTTTTCGCTTCCATTATATGAAACGGTGTAGGTGGCACTAGACATCAATTAATGTCAGTTCAGTGCCTCAGAGCAGGAGGTCTCAGGATTAAAGTCCCGACTGTGGCAGAATTTCTAACGTTAGTTAGGTTGGTAAGTCGAGTTCAGCCGCTGTCTGGAAGAGAATTCTAGCGGCCGGCTGCTCTGATCGGTAGATTCCGTGTTTTTTTAATGCTGGAGAAGTATTTTAACAACGGCTCGCGATCTTCCGCTTCATTGTCCTATCCTCACCCCTTACTCACACACGTACACTTACATACACTACACTACCACACATCGGGAGACCAGTCGGTAGCTTAGGGTTTGTCTCAACTGAGTCGGTGTCCGGATGCTGGGTGATAACTAGATGGGGAATGCCTCTCTAGCCAACTTGTAGGTCGGCGCCTGATCTCAAAATAAAACGGGGAAAGATAACCGATGTGTATGGTTGGCGTTTCATCAAGCATTAAAGCGGGAGAGGAACACAGTTACCTCCCAGGATAAAAAGGCACTACACGTACAGGATTGAAGACCTGATCCGTTGATGCACGGAAATATTAATCAATCAGTCAATCAATCCTCGAGCATTGAGATGCACTGGTTACAAGGCTCTCGCTCAACCCCCTTTGTAGTTGATGTCTTTTGTTCGCCGAAGCGGTTGCCACCACGTCCCCGCCAAGTCCCCACTGCTTTCTTCTTCTCCCGTTTCTCTTAACCCCCTCATCCGCCTCGTCTCTTTTCTGCCGCCCTTCGTTTATTTCCGCGTTCATTCGTTCACTACAGTTCTTCGTTCTTTTCGCTTCCCCTCCCCTCTCTGCCTCCTCCACCTCTCTGTCGTCTTTACCTCCATACATCTGTTTCCTCTTTGCCTCCTGTTTCTATTCACTTTACATCCATTTTCTTTCATTAGTCCTCTCTCACTACTAACACTACTACACAATTCAGAACGAACTTTGCCTGTTCTCGTGATTTACAAAATTATAATCCTTCGTAATATGTTAACGGGAAGAAGCAGGTTACGTGCCAGTCCCACCTGACCAGATCGTATGGAAATGCATCAGTTTATTTATTATTTATTATTTATTATTTATTATTTATTATTTATTATTTATTATTTATTATTTATTATTTATTATTTATTATTTATTATTTATTATTTATTATTTATTATTTATTATTTATTATTTATTATTTATTATTTATTATTTATTATTTATTATTTATTATTTATTATTTATTATTTATTATTTATTATTTATTATTTATTATTTATTATTTATTATTTATTATTTATTATTTATTATTTATTATTTATTATTTATTATTTATTATTTATTATTTATTATTTATTATTTATTTATTTATTTACATTTATTTACATTTATTTGGGTACTACATCGTGTACACTTTTGTTCGATGTTTATCATTTTCTCGACGAGTATTTATCATGAATCTATTCTACATCTATGTTGTTGATTCATCCCGCATCCAATCTCTCTGATCACAGGATCCTCCTCCTCCTCGTCTGCAATTGACCTCTTCATTGGCCACGAAAACACTGTGTTTCGACTCAGTCCCGCCCACCTTCGCGGCGGGTGGCTTGACAACGTCATCCGCTCCGCGCACTGCCCCAGGCTGCCCACCCACCCGCTCTGGGATGCCCCCCCCCGTCGCCCGTGCTCCACCCACGCCTCACTGGCCCCCGCTCATCAGGTGAGTGCCCATTGTTGACCTGTGCGAATATGCAAAATTACCCACTCTGGTTTTTAATATTTTTCTACAGCGGCGATCAAAAGAACACACGTTATTACCGTTATTGGACTAATGCAGAGCGGTTAGAGTGTGTAAACTGAAGAGATAGACGAGGTTCATAACCAAACACGTCCGTTGTTTGTTATATCGGCCTTGTGTCGTTCAATATTCTTATCAGAAAAAATATAAATAAGTACATTTTCTTGAATTAGTACTCACACGCCATCTTAGCTACAACTCATTTGTTTCAATGCTTTTCAATGGACAGCGGACAGATAAATTCCAGAAGATGACCGTCATGCATCTCTTTTTCGTTCCTCTGGTAACATTAAATCGACGTAACAGTACATTATTACAAAAAGTATGAACATTTTAATTTTTACATAAAAATCTGCACTTTAATATTCAATACAATTTTTTCTACTTTTAAATTGAAAATGTAATATTCCTATTAAAGCCACATCAAAGTATTCTGAAAAATGCTTTCGAAGTAAGGAGTGAATTAAAAATTCCCTGCACATTTCCAGACTATTAAATAAAAAACAGGCCAAATAAAAATTGAAAATAACTTGCTTTGTAGCATTATCTCTCTCTATATAAATAAAGTCGGGTTAATAACAGTATTTATATCTCAAGATAGGCTGGGCCAATTTTAATTATCTCTGTTATGTTGGATTCATCTCAGCCCCGAATAGCATAATAACTACTAAAATATCGTAAAAATTCACTACATGGCGATGTAGAACACAATTAAATATTCATGTCAAATGCAAAACTCAACACAATCGGTAGGCTTTAAAAAAAAGTATATAGGTAATTAAATCCTAAATGAAGCGTTCTAGCGTATTAAAAATTAAATTTTGAAGTAAAACGTTTCTCTCACCGTAATCTACAGGATGAGATCTTGAACATTCTATTACATTGTTGTTGGGCCGCTTCTCAATATTACCCTACTTGCTCAGAAACCTGCAGAATCTGCAACGAAGACACACAGCACAGAGATATCATACAGAGACAGTCAAACAGACTGGGTCAGGGACAGAGAGAGACGGAGAGAAGAGGAGAAAGAGAGAGATGAAGGGCAGAACAACGTCTGCCGGGTTCCGCTAGTTCATAATAAAATGAAACTGAGTTAATATTTGAATTTTTTGCTGGATGAATTTAATATGAAATTCTTGCGAAAGGAAAAGAGAGCAGTCGGATCCGTGAAGTGATCGATTTGGCATGTAACTCTAGCAATCTTATTTTCTTTTTCTTTTTCGAACTGAAAATGCTTAATCTGAATAAGCGAAGCTGGGTGGTGAGGTAATCAGTGCGTGGGTTAACAGTGTTGCGAATGCGAGTCTCACAATAGATTCGAGTGTTGATAGCATTAGTTTGCGAATGAACTTCGTGAGTCACATTCCCAATTCAACAAATAGAAAGAGGTTCGATCTTTCAACAAACTCTGTAGATAAATACTTGGTGGTAATTGAGATACTTGTTAGCCGTTTAAAACTCTTGCGACAGGCGTATTAAAATAACGCGATCTTTGGCGCTGCTCTTATGCAAAATAAAACAACAAAATATTGTTTACATGCAAAGAAATAATTTAATTTTCCAGGATGGAAAATGAGTGGTTGTTAGTTCTAGCAATGTATCACAATGTGTCTATGAAATCCTAGTTTCTGGTATTCTCCTATCCGCATTCACAGTATTTCTAATGTTTTAGTATTTTTTTGTTCACATCTTCGTTCATTTTAAACAATGCTTGCGAAGGATGAAAAAGAAGAGAAAAGTGAATATAGGCGAAAATAAGAGAACAGAAGTGAAAAAGAGGATAATATATTAAGAAAATAAAAAAAGGAGACCAAGAAACGCAAAAAATATGAAGAAGAAAGTAAAAAGAAGATGACGAATGTCACATTTGGCATCACTCTCGCCATAAGAGATCATTCTTCAATCGAAATCTCGGATGCGCGGTGAGACATACAATTTCATTGCTCTGCGAATAAACAGTGTTGTCTACAGGAGACTGACTCTACAGATCACGCTTCTCCCATTCCTTGTATTTTTCGCGTTGCGTCCTGGGAGAACGGAAG
Organism: Gryllus longicercus; assembly: GCA_038098605.1. Taxonomy (NCBI): domain Eukaryota; kingdom Metazoa; phylum Arthropoda; class Insecta; order Orthoptera; family Gryllidae; genus Gryllus; species Gryllus longicercus. The sequence goes on from JAZDUA010000040.1 coordinate 144,122, forward strand.
CTCGTGATTTTGACTGCCTGTTCTCAAACCGACAATTATCAAGCCTCGCCATCTCGGTTCAATGAGCGACAAAACCTTTTTTTACTGAGGGTTACTGGTGAAGAGAAAACTACCTACTATTTGAAGGTCGCTTTTACCTTCATAAGGTTTTCTTTCTGAGTATTTTTTTTCTAAATCTCGGAACAAAACTTAAAATGATTCAAATGCGACACACATGCTAGGCATCATCTATATTATTAATTCCCTATGCGCGTAGAAATTGAAAGAAAACAATTCAGCACTCGACAATGTGACAGGTGTCTATAGTTTTGTTAGATACTCAGGAACTCGTAAAATATCCAAAAGCAATGATACAGTTTTGATTTTGACTGAAATATACAAATATTTGATTCCGCCAGTCATCCTAATCCCTTACGTCCGACTGTATTCTCATACTCAGCGACTCACGACTTACAACCCAGCTGACGTCACGCGACAGCACGGCTCCGATCCGCTATTAAATATTCTATTTATTAATTAATTATTTATTATTAATTATTTTTATTCACGTTTAACGTTATGAATGAGCAAATGTTTTATTTTATTTGGCAAATAAGAACTGTTGCACTGTGTATCGACATATACTATTCCCATACTGAAGGTATTTGAAGACTTTATTTGTTAAATAGTTATCTATTTGCAGTGTTATATGAGAGTATTTTATTTATTGTTCTTGAGCAGTTTGCGTGCTACCTTTTGGAATACTATTTTGTGTGGTTTTGTTCAGCAGCATTATTGTTGCTGCGGGTCACTAGTACACACTGTATCACTATGTTTCCCGTTTCATATAAGCTTCTCTGCTTTGTTTTAATTTTTCTTTCTATACTTAGTGACACATATGTGTGTTCCGGATGTTTAAAACAGCCCCAAAATCTGTCATTCACTTCACGATAAAGCCAATTTGACATGAAAATATATGTTTAAACAAGTATGAATATATTCGTACTTGTTTAAAACAATGTCTATTCATGTCAAATTGACTTTAATAATAATTACCTTTAATAACTTAACTATATGAATCTTATTTATTTCATTTACTTTAATTGCTTTGAAGTCATTTAGTACTTTAGTTTTCTGTTCCATTTAAATAATAATGTATTACTGAGTATTGTATCAAAGAGTTTACATCACAATTAGCCATTGAGGAGTTTTGCTACTCTTACTGTTGAGAAGCATTCAAATGGGCATCTCAGCATTCCATACAAATGTATTACCGAACACCATAATTGAGATGGGAGTTCTGAAGCTCGGTGCAACAATTACATTCTTTAAAATTATGTAATAAAATACCAATAGATTTAAGAGAAAACCGTTCTTAATTTATGAATATAAAACAATTAATGAATGTAAAAATAATAGTTTGACTTTCAACATAAAAACACACACACGCCCACAAAAATTCCAATGTCCATGTCAATCACGTTAGGAATAACCCTCTTAGTCTGTGTTCTCTAGAAACACTGATGTCCCGAGCGTTTGCTTTTGGTTTCACGAAGCGTGTCCCCCGCGCTCTCCGCTGCGCCGTTCCCCGTCCGTCTCCTCGCGGGGAGGCTCCGCTGCCGCGGGGCGGTTTCCCCGGCGTAATGGCCGGGAACGACCTGCGCGGCCGCCGAGCGCAGCGCACTCCCATCCCGACTCACCATAGTGATCCAGCCTCCCCCAGCGAATCGGTCGCCCGATAATTACTATACTTAGCGTTATTACATATCACGGAGCGGGCGGGGGTGGTGCCAGGGGCCTCGGGGAGAGGGGGGTGGAGAGGGGGGAGGGAGGAGGGGCGGGACGGGCGACGGAACCGGTCATCGCCGGCCGCGCCCACTCGCGCCGCTGGGACAACTTTATTCCGGGGTGTCGTCCACGCGCCGCGCCGGGGAAGGTGGTGACGGCGGACGTGCAGGCGATGGAGCGGGTGACGGTGGAGGCGAAGGTGGCGGTGGAGAAGGTAACGCCAGAGGTGCTGGCGGATGTGGTGATAGAGGTGAAGGCAGCAGTGGCGGTAGAGGCAGCGGTGGTGGAGGTGAGGCATCGGCGATTGAGGGGGCGGCGGTGGAGGTAGTGACGCCAGACGTGCATGTGGATGCGGTGGTGGTAGGGGTGAAGGCAGCAGCGACGGTGGAGGCGAAGGTGGCGGTGGCGGTGGAGAAGGTAACGCCAGAGGTGCAGGCGGATGAGGTGGTGATAGAGGTGAAAGCAGCAGTGGCGGTAGAGGCAGCGGTGGTGGAGGCGAGGCAGCGGCGATTGAGGGGGCGGCGGTGGAGGTAGTGACGCCAGAGGTGCAGGCGGATGCGGTAGTGGTGGAGGTGAAGGCAGCAGTGACGGCGAAGGCAGCGGCGGTGGAGGTAAGGCAGTGGCGATTGAGGGGGAGGCGGTGGAGGCGAAGGTGGCGGTGGCGCTGAAAGTGGCGACGCCAGAGGTGCAGGTGGATGCGGTGGTGGTGGAGGTGAAGGCAGTAGTGGCGGTGAATGCAGCGGCGGTGGAGGTAAGGCAGCGGCGATTGAGGGGGCGGCGGTGGAGGTAGTGACGCCAGAGGTGCAGGCGGATGCGGTGGTGGTGGAGGCTGCAGTGACGGTGAAGGCAGCGGTGGTGGAGTTGAGGCAGCGGCGACGGAGAGGGCGTCGGCAGAGGCGGATACGTCAGCGGTGGCGGCGATGGTGCGTGCGTCGGTGAAGGCGAACATGGCGGTGTCGGTGAAGGTGCTGTGGAGGCGGAGGTGCAGCGAACACAGTACCGACGGTGGAGTTGAAGACAGCAATGGCGGTGAAGGAAGGCGGTGGAGGCGATCTTGGCAGCGGTGGTGGCGATGGAGAGGGCGGCGTTGGCGGGGAAGGCAGCAGAGGCGGTGGAGGTGGTCTTGACAACGGCGGCAGTGATGAAGGGGACGGAGGTGAAGACGGATATGACACCGGTGCCGGCGATGAAGGGATGTGGCTGTGGTGGTGGAGGCGGATGTGACACCGGTTGCTCTGGAGGGGGCGATAGATGGGAAGGATGGGAGGGTGGAGTTTGTGGCGAAGGCGGCGGTGGGTGAGACGAGGGAAGGGGCGGGGCCGAGAAGGAGAAGGAGGTTGCGGGGCAGAGGACCATCCATTCTCCAACGCGCTGATCAGGCTACGCAACGCACTCTCTCTCACGCATGGATAGGTTACGCTCCTCCTTGAAGGCAAAGCGATGCTAATGTTCTCTCGTTGTCACTAATCCAGTTCGATAACGCAAAGTACTATCGGCGAACTTGGAGAAAAATGCATCAATCTGAATATATTTTAAAACTATGATGAAATACAGTGATGTGTGCTCAATGCCAAAAATAAAATTAAATATGTGCAAAGTACACAACAACAGCAGGTTTAGTAAACGCTTTGTATTAATTGTATAATGCGGAATTGTGTGTAATGCAAGCAAAAATTTATTCGTTCACAAAGTATCATTCGAAACTGTCAAAGTTATATTCGGATAATTCGAAATTTTAAGCATGTTTTGAATATTATAAAACCATTGATTCTTGGAAAGCTTCTTGTAAAAGAGAAACAGTCTTATTTTCGAAAATACAGAGCGATTGCCAAAAATAAGACTAGCACCGATTTTTTCGTCTTTTGATAGTAGCAATGAAAAAATTTAAAGAAAGAATTTGAAAACGTTTTTGAGAAAAAATCTTTTTAAAAATTTAAAAATAGGAAGCATTTTAGCCAGAATTATGCAAAACCTACTGATAGTTTCGAAAAATTGTACATAACCTTATTTTAAGGCCTGTATTAGAACAACATTTTTTCGACAAAATGTGTCTATCTCCAATTTTATAGTTGTAGGAAGATGATGAAAATATTTTAAACTTTCGAAATTTTCGAAAAATCAAGGCTTTCAACCAAATTGATACCTGGGCCCATTTTTAAGAGTCCTTTACACTATCCTAGGACACAGTGTAATTTATTTTCAGATATTTTTGAGAAAATTGAAAATGTTGAGGCTCATGTGACGTACCCCCGCAAATAATAATAATAATAATAATAATAATAATAATAATAATAATAATAATAATAATAATAATAATAATAATAATATACGTTTCAAACTCGCAGGTCCTCAATCAGGGCCTTGTTCAGATCGACCAGGGAATATAATTTTTGGAGAAAACCGTGTGAAGGGTCTACGGACAGACAGTCGAACAGACCCATACAGACAGACAGACGGTTGCACTGACAGCCTGACAGACAGAGTCTTGAACAGTCGGACGTTTCGTCGTCAATCGGTATTTCGGGACGAAGCACCCATAAAACATTGATTCTGACTACATGTACTAGTGGAAGTAATTTACTACATACTGTAACAAAATTTATTCACCGTGACCAGAGTTCGACAATAAGAGCTTTTCTGTCAATAAAATCGCCGATATCCAGCGCACTATTTCAATACCTTCTCTTCTAGCGAAGTAAGGCGAGAAAGTAAACATGACATACGTTGTGGATATATTTTTACGCACCAACAAATTTTACATGTGTCCCAGATTGCCCAAATGGGCCGCCTAAATGACGCAGTGCACGGGACGCTGACACGCTTGTTTCAATATGAAGGAGAAGTCATGCAGTATGATGGAGAAAACGATTTATGGCTATGTCTTACATATTTTGCTGCAAAATCTAAACAACCAAAACACAACCAACACCTCTTCCTATAACAACCACAAACAAATCAACTCCTAACATTAACACCACTACCACTGCAAGCACACCAGCGCTACCCTAACCACCTGCAATATCACCTCTTCCACTACCACCTTCTCTTCTACCATCGCAACCATCACTACCACCGCCACCACCTCCGAACCCACAGCAACAACTACCACCAGTAGTTGAACAGACCTCCTGTCTATCATCACTATAGACACCTGCGCGTGATTTCTGTTTCTTCTGCCCTTCTGCCGTACGTAATACTCCTATGTTACTTCTTACTTCCAATCCGTACTCGCCGTTACAGCTTTCTCCCCGTTACCACCTCCTTCTCCCCCTAGGTTAAACTCCCGACCACCTCCGTCACCTTCCTCAGCAGCACGCACACTTCTGCCATTGTCTTCTAGGCGTACCGCTCTGCCAGTCGCCGCCGCAAACGCTACCGCCGCAAACGCTACCGCCGCCGCAAAAACACTGCTACAACCACCACCGCCCACTCGCCGCCACAGCAATCATCGCCACCGCCGCCGCCGTCGTCACCATCGCCGCTACCACACCGCCGCTGCACCGCCGCTGCGACATCTTCACCTCTGTCGCCACCGCCACCGTTGCCTCCAACACCAAGTACCAACACCAGAACCATCAATACAACAATTACTGCCATTGCAGTTGCCACCGTCACCACCATTCTTTGTCGGCAGCACCGACACCACTGCTGCCACAGCAACCACTGGTGCCACACCACTACCGCCACCACTTTCGGCGCTGCCAGACCACTGTAGACGACGTTGAGCCCAACGCGGTAGTTACTGCCACAGCCACCGTTGCCACCGCCTCCACCACTGCCAACACCACAGGCCCGCCCCAGCCGCCCTACCGTCATCGCCCTCGCCGTCGCCACCGCCACCGCCATACCGCCACCGCCATACCGCCACCGCCATACCGCCACCGCCATACCGCCACCGCCATACCGCCACCGCCATACCGCCACCGCCATACCGCCACCGCCATACCGCCACCGCCATACCGCCACCGCCATACCGCCACCGCCATACCGCCACCGCCATACCGCCACCGCCATACCGCACCGCCATACCGCCACCGCCATACCGCCACTGCCATACCGCCACCGCCACCGCCACCGCCACCGCCACCGCCACCGCCACCGCCACCGCCACCGCCACCGCCACCGCCACCGCCACCGCCACCGCCACCGCCACCGCCATACCGCCACCGCCATACCGCCACCGCTATACCGCCACCATCATACCCCCTCCGCCACCGCCACCGCCACCGCCACCCCCATCGCCACCGCCATCACCGCCGCTGCCACCGCCACTGCCATCGCACGGCCACCGCCACCGCCGCCGCCGCAACCGGCCACACACCTGGCTCCGTTTCAATTAGGCCGCGCCGCCTCCCCTGATTTGTGGCGCCGCGCCGCGGCTGGGGCCTCCCTTGGCCTCCGCCGCTATCAGCCGCGGCCGGAGCCTTACCGTAATTTCCCGTATTTCTCCGGCGACGGTGTGTCCGGCACGGTCCATTTGCCGCCGCCCCCGCCGCGCCGCCGCGCCGCCCGACCACGCGCCGCGATAAACCAGGATAAGTCGGCGGCGGCGGAGGAGGAGGAGGTGAGGGTGGAAAGGAGGGCGTGCTTGGCGACGGTGGAGGTAGTGGAGGTAAAGATAGCGGCTGTATTGGAGGCGCAGGACAGGGAAAACGGCCGGCACCATCACAGTGGGGGTTGCGACGGAGGCGGCGGAGGCGGCGGAGGCGGCGGAGGGGGCGGAGGCGGGCGGAGGGGGCGGAAGGGTCGGAGGAGGCGGAGGGGGCGGAGGGGGCGGAGGGGGCGGAGGCGGCGGAGGCGCAGGCGGCGGAGGCCGCGAAACAATAGAGGTTGGAATGGCGTTGCCGTGTTGATGTGCAGACGGCGACAGTGTTGCAAGTTGCGGTGACATCGTTATGTAGGGCGACGGTGGATAGGTGTGCACGATGCGTGCGCAGATGTGGCTGCTTTCCAAGGGTAGTGAACAGTGACCGAAAGCACAACTTAGTCGTGATCTTGGGAAACTACAAAGGGATTATTGTGGTTTAACTTCACGTCCTGGAAAGGAGAATGTGTTGTCGTTTTGAAGGATGGGAAATTCAAAAATGTTACATGTTTCATGTTATATTTAGAATGTAAATATACACTCCCCAAGCAATGAACGGAAAGGTACTACTTGGATTTTTTTTCAATTCAACCGATTCTATTAAAATAATACATTAGCTTAAAAATGGTGGAGGGTTTATTTTCGTTAAACTCGCCTGAATTTTTGAAATTGAATATTGTAAAACAACTGTCAATAGAAATTTTTCTAAAATAAAAGCGATCCCTTAAAATTATATCTTGAAATTATATAAATTAAAATCTCTCAGTTCTTGAAAACTGCAAACGCAAATATTCAACTATTTGGAAATATCGGGAAGGTTGAGTTAACCTGTGAGGCTAGGGGTAAAGTGAATGGCGTGTTAGAGATTCGCAAAGACAAACATTTTTTCCTTGGAAACACTTTTTCAAGTGAATTTAGAATTATATAATTGCGTAGCCGTTACAAATAATGCGAACGTATAAGTTTTTATTTTGATTCTTTAAGGTCAGATCAATATCTATGTCATTAGTGACCAGTATTGGATTTAACGTTATGGTTACTGTAAAGATGACATGAAATGATGATAGTGGGTGAAAGGACAAACGCAAACAAGCATGCCAGAGGCGGGACTCGAACGGCGGGAACACACATCAGTGAAAGGCAGTGCAGTAACATCAGTTGATACCCTGAGCCACGTCTCCCGGTATAAAAAGGTTTGATTGCGTGTTTTGTATTCAATTTAAGATAAAAATGGACGTAAAATAATACAGTAATGTAGCTGAGACGCAGAATACTCAGCTATTACGATGATGTAAGAAAAGTTTGAGAGTTAATTTTCAGTATCTTCTTCGTTTCTTCTCGAGTCCGCCGTCGGCGACCCGTGACACGTGAATACGCCTCCTCCCCGGAGAGGCGACATGCGTCACGCGTTGTCTGTCTTCGCGCCCCAGCGGACTTGTCCGTCGGCCGACACACGCCCGCCGGGCCACGGCCTTTGCTCCGCGTGGAATTGGCGAGGAACACACGAGTTGCGCGCCGTGGCGCGCTGTGTGCCCGGCTTGCGTGCGTGTTCCCAGAAACAGTCGTTGTCACCGCGCAGTGTCAACAGCGGCCGGGAAAAAAGACATCTGTGTAATTGCGACGCTCCAGGCAGCGGACAGGACGGCCTCATGTCTAGCACACGACGTACACGCACGCTTTTTTGTGTGTTTTGACTTTCGTTCTTCTATGCCTGATGCTTGCCTTTCGTAGGCCCATCGGCTCTGAAGGCTGAATGTAACCTGCCGAAGAGGCTTTTGAGCAGGGGATTCCAAAGGGGTCGATATAAGACCCTTTTAGGGAGTGGGTGATACATTTTTAAACGAGTCAATAATGATCGAGAGGTCGATCGTGAGGTAGATAGTAAAAAATGCGCCGGCCACTGATCGGTATAATTAAGATCGAAATCTCATTGATTACAAAAATATATTAAGAAAATTGATGAATTTTTCAATATAACGCAAGGGAAAAGGTAATAATAAATTATGCATCTGCTCCGCTTTTCGGATTTCACATCGTTATCATCAATGAATATTAAGCCTTTGTGAAATTACAACATGTGAATTTATTTCTGAACATTATGATTATTTGCATTTCTACGTACTATTCTACATAATGTTTCTCTGTTATATTCACATTATATTGTTTAATTTTTTGAATGTTTGTATTGTAAATTTTTACGTTCTGTGGTTACACTTTGATTGAAAACTGTGTTGTTCTACTTTCATGTCCTAATGATGGAGTAAGTCATTACGAAACGTTGACAAACTAAACTATTTTCTCATTTACCTGGGCAAAAGCTCGTTATCTACTTACGAGGATAATTATCTTTTCTTGAAGTGCAATGAAAGTGAATTCTGAATTTGAAGTATGTGCCCTATTAATTTGCTCTACTTGTGGACAAGTCTCTTCGAAAACAAGAATAATATTTCTTTACATTGCAACAAAATTATTTCTTATATTAATGTATGGAAATAACAAATGATGAATTTTTAGTGCTTCACATTTTTCTGTTGATCTTCTGTAGCAAAATATTTCTTAAGTAGCTCTCACATATCCGTGGGTTGACAGCCTAATCTTTCAAGAGTTGATCCATTTGTGCAATGACTCTTCCCTAATAGTCTCCAATTCGTGATGAAAATGCACTCCATTGTAAAATATAAGCACATACCATAAAGCACATACCATAATCTGTATTTTTCAGCATGCCTAAAAAATACTCGCCGGCTTTACAAAAGTTACTTTTGCACAGAAAGTGATGGGTCAATTCTGTAATGCAGGAGTCGTTCTTCAAGGTTTAGTTTAAGAGTGTTTACAGTGAAGTATTGAAACTAATATTTTTCCAATGATATAAAAAGTTTGAACACATTTTTCACGTTACGTTCGCTCAATTTAGCGTTTTATACGTTTTACAAATTAAAATCCCATTTTATCTACTTTATTCCAATATCTCTTACATTCGACTTTTTTCTGGCATAATATATTTTCAATATTTCTTCAGTACTATATAATGTATAACCAAAAATTGTATTGCATCAGTGCAATTAAACATTAATGTAAACGTCTTGTGCATTAATTTTTCAACATAATGCTGGCTTTTGTTAAAATTAGTCGTTGAAGAGTCCATTGTAGAAATAATTAATGCATGCTTGGAATAATGAAACTTTTTCACCATTTGACCCAACTGGAAGGCTCTAAAACGTTCTCAATTAAAGATATGTTCAGAATGCTCTCACCGGTCTACGAATCCTGCATTCCTAATGCATTTGATAATATTATTTTTCTTTCCATACAGATTAGAAACAGCGAATGGAAAAATTATTATTCACAAAGGTGTGTAAATCATGTTCGGGATCATATCATACCTTTGATATTGACTTGTATTTTTATGAACATTTGCTTGTTTGTTTCCGATCCACCTTAACGAGCATATTTTCATTTATCGAATAAAGTGCATTCCATTTTCATGAAATACATAGACATTGCTTTCTTTTTGTAAAGTAGTCATCGAACGAAGTCTTTATATTTGTACATGTGTATTACTTTACTGTAGAACTCAGAAATATTAAGTTATGTTGTTGTTATGAATGTTTGAGTTGTGTTACGATGGTTTACATTTTGATTAGTTTATTTTTGTTTCCGAGATATCGAGTAACATTACGTTCCTTCACACCTCAGAGTAAATTTTATTTATATTGGCTAGGAGTTTTTTGTAACTGAATTATTTTATCAGTGACTATTCTGTTGGGCCAGAAGTTCATGACCCTTTTTCTTCGTATACTGCGACACGGCGAGATGCGCCGTGTCTTAAGGAGACAACCAAGACCAATAAGAAAGGAACAGTGAACTTGCAGAAAAGTTTTTCCAGGCTTGTCAAGCGATGGTGCATGTCGAAACTTTTTGCTGACTAGCAAAAGGAGATGTTAGGCAGTGTTCGTGTCGTGTCATTCCAAATATGTCAGGGGGAGAAATAAATTTTGCAAGTAATTGCAAAGTGTTATCAGTGTGGACATGGCACTGCTGAAACATCTGAAACAACACAGGTGGAGATGAGTCATTCCCCTCTCTCAGATTTACGAGACCTGTCTTCCGTAAGGTGAAAATGGAAGGCAAAGTTTACTTTCCTTTTCTTTCGACGAATAATTCACGAATAATTTATCTAAAAATCAATGAGAAACATTTGTATTTTTGTTGACATATTTAGTTACTGATTCATTGCTCCATGTCACATTATTAATGTCTATGAGCAGTCAGTAAACCTACGAAAGTCAGTTACAAAATTATTTTTTTATTATTTCAAAGTAATTAACATATATAACAAAGACGAATATCCTCCTGGATATTTCCCTCATAAAATACGTACAGAACAATCAATTGATGTCACTGCAGTACCTCTGACAGAGCAGTTTTAGTGTTTGAGTCCCAACGATGCCAGGATTTTCAATACTAGCTATATATCTATGCCGAGTTCAGCCGCTGTTTGGAGGCGAATTCTAGCGGTCGGTTTCCCTGATCGGTTGTTTTTCTGCCGTTCCATCGATAAATACCTGGCGAAAGCTGCATCCAAAAAACGGTTCGAGGACCGCATGTGATCATTCCTTCCTCTTCCTTGTCCTATTTCTACCCTTTAATTACACACACTTTCAGTTACATGCCCTACTGAAGTCGAGAGACCAGTATGGAGCTTACAGATTCTCCCGGTAGAGCCTGTACCGCGCTGGTGGGAGATAACTGCATCGAGAAAACGCCTCAAACCGAGATGTAGGTCTGAGGGAGATCTCACAATTCAACGGGGGGCAAACATGGCCAGTTCTCACGATACAAATACGCATTATAGTTACGGGACTATAGGAATTGACGTGGTCGGCAACACAAAATAATCAATAATGTCAAACATGCAGACCAAGGAATTTAATAGATTTTTAGTACCAGCAATTAGAAAGCGGAAATGTTAAATTGAGAAAGATCGTAATTTGATATGCACCAATTAATCGTCGATTATTGTCTTTGCAAAATGGCATGCAAGTGGTTCAGTATTCCTCTTTCACCATTCCACGTTATACATAGTTGAAAGTGCTCGCTGGTTGCTGTCTCCATGACAATGGTCTTAACTTGGTCGGAAGGAATCAGAAAGTGTTAATTTCAAATAATTAGGTCTATTGACAGAAATTTTGTATGGATTTCTTCAGACCTGTCTGACACATTTCGGTACTATTTCGACACATGAAGTCTGTTTCAACAGCCAGCGAGTTAATTCATCGTTCTTTCAGAAATTATGGGCACGGGATACAAAGAAACGTACTTGGGCGGGATTTCTTTAACACTATTTCTTTTATCAGGGCATTTTCGGATATTCATTGTATATAAATAATACTTTATGTAACGAATTCTAATTAACGAAGAGCCAACCAAATCACGCTTGGATAATAGAAGATCATTATAATATTATATACACAATAGTTTCATTTGACCTGGGCCGTGTAGAATTCCGATGTAATATGATGCATATAAAAATATAATGACTGTGTTCATGGATCCAGTGTATTGACAGGGCCAGACTTTTTAAAAGATTCTGTGCTAACTCTTATTGGCTAGAGAAAAAGAATTCGCGAAGAGGCGTATTTTGCATTCTGTGAAACGTGCTTACCATAGGAAGAATATTCAGAAGCAATATTGCCATTGTCTTTGCAGTGACTCCGACTGAGAGGTGATTAACGGGTTTCAAAAGTTCGCAAAGTGGAATTGTATGTATGTACATGGCGCGACAACCCGTGAACGGGCTCAGTCCTACCGACGAAGTCGACGCCTCGCGGCCATGGGTTAAGGGGACACGTGTGATATGCTCGTAGGCATCCCCACGCCGTATTCCGGTCTTCTCAACCTGAGAAGTGAATTTTCTCATCGTCACACAGCAACTAAGACTCTGCAAGGAAAACGCACACTATAGTCTTGGCTCGGCCGGGAATCGAGCCGGGGCCGCGTAGTGGAAAGCGAGCAAACTGACCAAGAGCTAGACATAAGCCCGGAACAGTCTACTAACACTCATCGTTAGAGTCCGCTAGCCCAGATCAGTTAAATAGTTAATTATCTCTTCTTCGTCAGTTACGAAAGTTGTTAAGAAACAAACTCTTAACTCTCCTAACGTGACTCCCAGGAGGTACGCCCACAACAGTTTGAGACACCCTCCTCTGTTCAGTAATCGCGCTTTCCTCCACAAGGCATCGCCTGAGTTGGGCGGAATGAACCTGCGCTTCGCGGAAGAATGGTATCACGTTGGGCCGCGGGGCGCGCTGCGCGTCCGTCGGCGACGCGGCCGCGCCGGCCAGGGCGAGTTTGGGAAGCGAGGCGTAGTGCCTGGAACGAACGCGGCGCCAAAGAAACGGCGCGGCGCCGCGCAGCGCGCAGGCAGCGGCGGCGGCAGAGACAGAGGCAGAGGCAGGCTGACGCTCCACGGGCGTGCTTCCGCCGGGCCCGCCACCCCGCCGCTTCGTCGCGCTTTCCCGTCGTCCCCCGTTCTGTCGTTCGTCCGTCCAGCTGTTTTTAGGTCTTGCTGTTCTTCCTCGTTGTCCCGGCGACCAATCCTCACCTTGTCCTGCAGTCCCGTTCCCGGCAATATCCCCCAATCCTCACCTTGTCTCGTCGACCCGTAGTCGTGACGTGTTGTACTATCGTCTTGCCATCTCACCGACTTTCTGTCCAGTTGACAGCGGGCTCGCAGTAGTGCTGTCCCGTCGTCTCTCCATCCTGCCGACCTACTGTCTCCCTGTCCTGCTACTGCTTCGTGCTACCTTCCTGCCATCAGCCGTCTCTTTGCTCTGCCGTCCTGCCATCAGCCGTCTCTTTGTTCTGCCGTCCCGCCATCAGCCGTCTCTCTTTCTGCCGTCTCGTCGACAACCCGAGCTCCCGTCCCAACAATGTTCCATCCTGTCGTCCCACCGCTTCCACGTGCTACCATTCCGCCATGCTGCCGTCCGTCACGTGCGCACCTCTTAGTAACTCGAGCAAATTAGCCACACTCGCCATGTAGCTCATTTCTGAACCAGTTGTTCTTCGGACTGCACGAATTACGTTAGTAATTCTATACCCACCTACTTGACAGGAAACTCTCTTGCGATCCACCTCCCTCCTGTTTCCTCTAGAAATTAAGATGCAACTACATTATGTTATACTCGTACAATATGTTAATTATTTCAATTATAAATAATTTAAATCTCCTTAAACACAAATATCTTCAAACTGACGGCCTGTGAGTTTTATAATTTCAAATTGGCGTAAAACGAAACAAATCTAATTTTTTATTTTAAATAATTTTGCAATAAATTTTTATAATGAATAAATGAATGTAAACAGTTGTTTACTTAAGATTATTTATCAATGCATCCCCCTCTCCAAAGCCATAGTTTTGAAGAACCGCTCTCTCTCTCTCTCTCTCTCTCTCTCTCTCTGAGTTTACGTAAATTATGCAGAGACCCTTACAGGTAATCCATAGCTTCACGTCTAACTACTTACACAATAACCTACAACGAGTTTTTCCTTATTTTTCGTCATTTGAACTTTGGCTCTTAATTGCGTAGAGAAACGAGCGGGATTGTGGCAGATTTCCCAGTTTTCAATCATCCACAATTCTCGTTCCAATAGGTAATATATATTCTTCAATATATATTTCATCACAATACCTTTATTTTCATTCAATTCACCATACATAATAGTCATTAACCTAGTCCTCGAAAACATCAAATTAGAAATATTAACAAAGAATCACTTGTAAAATCAACCCAAGGGAAAATAAAACAACACGGTTTATTTCGGCCCTCCGGAGGTACGCATGGAAAACCGTGTAATGAAGGCTCCGTAATGAGCATCGGTTGGAAAGTGGAACGTCACTTCGCACGTGTGCACTTCCTATGGCGTCCGGGAAGTCGTTCGGGTCGCCAAGCAGAAGGACCCCTGGCGACACCGGAACTCAGGCGATGCTGCGGCTACTGCATGTCCATGCTATTGCCGCTGTTGTCGCCAACATTGTTGCTAGCATGGTAACCCTTTATGTAGCTGTTCGCCTTGCCGACGCTGTTCCGGTGCCAAAAACCTTCGATGCGCCCGTTGCATTAGCTATCGCCGTAGCCGTCATCACCTAAGTTGTCCACGTGCCGTCCTCTTCTTCGTTACTGTTGCCTGACCCGACTCCATCATTATCGCTGAGCTTGGTTGTCATTATTGTCGCCGATGCCATCTCTTTACCACAGCCACCACTATCACTGTCGCCATCACCGTTATCTCGGTCGTCATCCTTCTCACCGGATCCGTTACAGGCAACGTCGCAATCCGCATCACCGTCACCATTGTTATTATTGTCGCCGATGACATCTCTTTACCGCAGCCACCACTATCACTGTCACCATCAGCGTTGCCGCCATCATCGTCACTGTCGGCTTCACCGATACTTTCGCCGTCAACCTCAGCGACGTTATGACCAATCTGTGTCGCCATCATTGACTGCTGCGTCAACACATTCTCTGTTAGTCTACGACGACATCGCCGTTACCATCACTGTCTCGGTCGCCATCCTTCTCACCGGCTCCATTACAGCCAACATCACAACCCGCATTACCGTCACCATTGCCATTACCGTCGCCGATGACATATCTTTACCATAGCCTCCACTATCACTGTGACGCCAGTGATGCCATGACCAACCTGTGTCGCCATCATTGACTGTGGCGTCAACACCGTCACCGTCAGTCTACGACGACATCACCGTTATCATCACTGTCTCGGTCACCATCCTTCTCACCGGCTCCATTACAGCCAACGTCGCAATCCGCATCACTGTCACCATTGCCGTTGTCGTCGCTGTCGCCGTGCTCTGCCTCTGCGACGTCAGCGCCGGTCGCACCTCGTCCCGCCTATTAGTGCGTTCGTTCCGCAGCCACGGGCCAAAGGCCACACGTCGGCGCCCGCAGGCCAGATCGCGGCCAATCGTAGCGTGGCGACTTCACGCTCGCCTTGCTTCTCTTGATATCGAAGTTCAAATCCTGTTAACTCCATGTGAAATTTGTGAGGTGCAAAACGATTTTGCTTTAGATTTCCTCGGGAATCCACTGTTTTCCTAGACATGCTGTTTTCCATTGTTCCTAGACACTGTTTTCCATTGCATGCTGGATCTAACATTAATTTCTTCTTAAGTTCTAACGTATAACACTTCATAAATTTAAACTTTTCAAAATTTGTTGAAGTAAAAATATATGTGAAAATATTATTCCTTTCTATTTTCGTGGTCACTGAATACAGAAATAATGCTTAAAAATGTATTACCCTAGACCCGTATCTTTTGGCCTGAGAATAATATGCTGTTTAAAGAGCCTTACATGGCTCACCTCCACGGTTTTTGACTTTGACATAAAGCGATATCTACTAAGTATGAGCTCGACTTTTGTTAATGGTCTTCCAGATAATTGGCCAATACACTGGATTGATAATTTCTGGCCAATGAATATCCCATTAGCGTTATCTGGGAACACATTAACAAAAGAGTCCACCAAATATGACATCAGACCAGCATTATGTAGTACGATAACAAAAATAGCAACTCAATCACTAGTATGACAATACCACATTTAGGTCTTGAAACACATAATTAAGTAATATTTACGAAAGTTTCATATGAGTGACATTTCAAAAACGAACAAGAAATTGGACAGGTTCATAAAAAATGCCATATGTAATACTTTCAGAGGAGAAATGCAACAGGTTTATGTAATTTTAAAGAATTTATAATTTTTTTCTGTTACGATTTTGAGGATGAAATAATGTCAACACCTTGTCAGCATTCCCACTATTACGATTTTGTTATACTAACCGCAATTCGGGGTACTATATGACTTACTTACACGACTATTTGCTATCAATTATTTACTTTCAACAAAATTTCTTCTTCTTCTTCTTCTTCTTCTTCTTCTTATTATTATTATTATTATTATTATTATTATTGTTATTATTATTTACCGACACACGCACTTCATTATCGGACTTCATTATCGGAAGATCAGTCCGAAGATCAGAGTTTATCCCGGCTGGGGCGGTGCCCTGCTGAGGGTAGATACAAGAAGAATAAAAATTCTACAAGCCGCCGTGTAGTTCGGCGCCGGATCTCACAATCCAGCGCGGGAGGAGCACCACCATCCGGAATATCACATACTCACGGGAGTAGTGTCGGAAATAGATGTTCCCGTCAACACGAATCACTCGCTCACTTAGGAAGTCCGCTCCAATGCCCTTAGTAAGCGAAAGGCCTGCTCCGCGTTTCGCGAGCGCCAATTTCGCTTCGCCTCTCGTCGCGTGCGTGCGCGTGAGCGAGCGCCGCTGCCCGCCGGAAGCGCCAGGCCGCGCACGCGCGTGCGCGGGGGAGCTTCCGGTACGTGCGTGCGTGCGTTCCGTGTGGCGATGGCGCGGCGCCTCCGCACATGGCCGCGCCGCACGCCGCACACCGCGCTGCCACGCGGGTGTCCCGGGACGCTCGCTCGCCTGGCTGGGATGCGCGTGGGGTGTATCAAGTATTGAATTGAATTGAATTGAATTTACCCTATTTTACGTGGCGAGACTCGGGCCATCAGGCCCGCTCTTCCGTCTGACCACGCAAATTTCGCTACGCTCCTTTCATCTAGCAGAGAAAGAAGGTATTTCTTGGGCGAGAAACAGGCGATTTGAATTTAGCTCAGAGGCGTCATTTAGGCTTGAGGATCTTTTACATGCAGGTAAATCTACTAACATGGGACAGCCGGCTTTACTTCCCCTCCGAAGGAAGGAGTACGAAGGATTTTTTCGCCCTTAAAAATCCACGGCTTCGATCGGGTTTGAACCCGCCAGCTTGGGTACAACAGTCCAGAAGTACACCGGAGTGTTCGATTCGAGCATTTTTGAGCATCCGAAACATCGATTTGATGAGTCATCCGCCGTATAGTCCTAACTTGGCACCGAATGACTTCTTTTTATTCCCGTACGTAAAAAAACAAACTGAGAGGTCAATGTTTTTCGACACCTGAAAAAGCGGTTGCTGCATTCAGAATGCATGTTTTGGAGATACCTCAATCAGAGTGGCAAAAGTGCTTCGACAATTGGTTCAAACGCATGCAAAAGTGTATAGATCTTCATGGGAAATATTTTGAAAAACAATGAAGTGATTTTCGATGATTAATATTTGTTTTTGGTCTCTAATCCTGAAATATAAAAGGCAACCCTCGTAACAGTGCGGTGCCGTGAACTCAGTGAACCCAGAATTCTTGAAAATCATCTAATCTAGGGATTTGACAATGTGCTCGTTCTAAAGATATACGATTTAAATCATTTCATAAAACTACTTTCCTGTAAACGTGGGTTCAAAATACACTTTTTTTGCAATACGTTGTAATAAGGTTATTCGCTATCACTTTCACACAACGTTGGCTGGGCTATCCGGGACGAGCCGCGTCAAAGCTGCTTTCAGCAGTACGCTCTGAAGAAGGCCACAATACGCTGGCCGAAACGTTAGCCACCATGACTTTGACGCGGCTCGTCCCGGATAGCCCAGCCAACATAAACTCCGGCCGCGGAAGCCTACGCAACCACTTTCACACAAGATTGATGTCCTTTTTTCAGCTTTCTTTCTTTTCTTCTCTTCCTTTGCCTTAAACCACTTTGAGGAGTGGGCTTCATTCATTACAAATTAAGTAGTTACAGTCAATAAAAAAGCAATATACCGGAAGCAAGTAGCGAAGAAACCAATATAAATGTAACTGATACAAGACAAACGGGGAAACGGAAGTGATAGTTAATATGCGACTGGCTGATACAAAATCAGATATTCGAAGAATAAACGGGGCAATGGGGCTTCTTTTCGTGTAACGCCAAAGCAGGGGTTATTAAATGTTTCATATCGTTACCTTCTTCTGAGTATACCTTAGCTCTACTTGTGCAGTCATTTCTTTCCAACATATTGTATAGCATTCAAAGAAATCAAGTTAAAAAATGAATAAATTTGAGAGGTCATAGTTTGAGTAACAGAATATTCTCCTTTGACAGATTTTCATCAAGGAAGCAAAAAAAAGCAAAAAAGGGAAATAATATCAATCCTAAAATTTGAAGCTCTCGTTATATCTGTGATATAATTGAGGATAATCATTAATTTTTTTCTATGTTATGCAGTGCACTTTTAATAGTCAATATAAAATCGCGAAATAACCATCTTGAAACTGAAATTCGGATACGAAACATAACTCAAAATTTTTCCGATTAATTAGAAGAAATATGCAATTGTAAAAATTGAAGTCCTTCCAGCTTCCTTATTTAATGCTATTTGGAGTGTATAAAATGCACAAATGCCATTGCCATCAGAGACCGTCACTTTTTAAATATCGCAGATAGACCGCGAAGAAATCATTCTCCATTTGATGTCATCAACATTCTCATCATGGGACACCGTTCAAAATCAATTCCTGACATTTTTGTACGCAAACTTCGACAAGCAGAACTGGAAACAAAGTAAAACAAACCAGTTTATTTGTTCTGTATTGCTAGTTTTACTCGCGTAGATTACGAACGAAAACTTACAAATTACACTTAACACTCTAGGTTCTTTGTTCCGTTTTCAGAAAATTACCTCGCAGCTATAGTAAGGAATATTTTTAATTAAATATTTTGTTGACACGTTATTTGTTACAAAACTTTTTTTCCATACATTTTTTTTCTAAATTGAAAGCTAATTCAGTCTTTGTTGGGGCTCGGTGGGGAACCTCATTTGGAGCCATTGACCTCCAGAGCCTCAGTTGCACCATCCTAGCTACTACTACTTCAAAAAACTCCTGCTCTTCTCCAAAATTATAGCACTTGACATGGAATGAACTTGTGCATATTTCTTTCATAATGCATACAAAATATATTGATGAAAAAATTGATACTAACAAAACTTACGTTCAAGTCGTATTAACTGTGTGGAGAATGTTTGAAATTTTTAGTGAACGTTACTTATACTACAAAATATCTCTCAAGACCATTTTGTTTTTTTTCAAAATTTACAATCACATTTCCGTATATCCGCAAACGTTGATTACAACACTTTTTACCTTCATCATACAGTTTTCAAAAGATTTGGAAAAGGGCCTGAAGGTGAAATGTTAGTTGGGTTTCTAAGTTGAGACACATTTCTTTATGTACGCGTGACACGTCGGGCGAGAATGTTATCTCCGCAGTGTGAGTGAAGACGGATTCTGCTTTAATAGGCTTCGTTTACACGGCGCGGCGGCGTGCACGAGGTGTGCAGGGTGACGGCGGGGGCGGCAGTGAGGGCAGTGGAATAGTAAGAGCAGGGGGTGGACGTGGCGGCGAACAGTGGGTCAAAATGGCCACAAAAGAGGAAAAAGCATATTGAGAATATCTACAGGAAACCACCTGGCTCTCATTTCTAAATATCCATATGTGACCATAATTTTTTGAGGTGTCATGGAATAAGTAAAATAAATTATCATAAAGTTAATCTAGTTAATAAGCTACTAAAACAATTACATGTCCAAAAGTTGAAGATTAAAATTAATATATTCATACGTACATTGCGCTACATTAATTACATATATTTGATATTTCTTTTAATTAATTATTTTATTGACTCATGTATTTCCTCGTAAATATCAGCCAGAGACTTGGGCCGATTTCAGTTATTTTGTTTTCTTTCCCTCTATCGTTTATTACTCCTTCACATCTCCACTCTTTTTTCCTTTTTCATCTTGGTCCACATTGAAGCTGTTCGCGTTCTTTCTGTCTCAGAATCCTTCAAACTTTAATATATTCTTTATAAATATTTCCATTCCCATTGTTACATCTTGTATCTACGTTGCTGACATTTCCGCAGTGATATACGTACAAATAAATTTTTGTCAATATTGCCATCCATTCATCAGAGATGCGTAAAGAATATCGATCTCTGTTTCCTTGTAGTACAGGTTATTGTTTCTATGCTCCGCACCATTTCAATTTCATTAGTTCAATTTTGAAACAATACTTTATAGGCATTTTTGGTCGCGAATTGGCCGTCTAGGACCACTCGGAGACACACCTGCACTTACCGAGGCTCAGTAATTTTTATCCTGTTGCAAGTGTATGTCTCCTTTTTTGAGGGGATCAGCACTACGCTGGCAATTATTTTAATTAATTATTTTTTGTTTATGTGCGTTCAAATTTTTGTTATTTAATTTTTTATTTGTATTTTAATTTTATTTTTCTATTTTCTAAGTAACCTCTTCCTATTGGCCCAGTGTGCGACGGCGGGTGGGGGGTGGCGGGGCGGAGTGGGGAGGTGGGGGGGAGCGTGTCCGGGGCACGAGGCCTCCGCGCGGCCGCCGTGGAGCATCGCAGCGCCAATTAGCTCGCTAAAGGAACAGGATTTTCGGCTGACCACCCTCGCGGGTCGAGACCCCGGCAGGAAGCGCGCTGCCGCCAAGCGGCGGGGCAGCGGGGGCGGCGGCAGGGCAGCGGGGGCGGCGGCGGGGGCGGGGGCGGCGGCGGCGGCGAGGCAGGAGCGTCGAGCGGAGCAGGGGAGACAAGACAACGGGTTGGGGGCGTCGTGGAAGGCAGCGCGGGCGGGAGCGAGGTGTTTTAAAAGCCACCCACAACGTAGTGCTTGCTTTCCGCATCGGTTCCGAGGTTCAAAACTCGGTCGATGCATGTACATTTTTTGGCGGGTAAATCAGGATTGCAAAGTTTTTCTCGGGGTTCTCCCGTGTTCTTTTCCTCTCCTTTCGTTATTTCATCTTGACCCGTATCATGTGCTCATTAACTCAACCACCACCCTTTGTGTAGGCTTCAAACGTCATCGTACGAGGAATCGTAGACAAAATTTAATAAGGTGCTGATGGAAGCCGGGAGATGGTCGAAACCTACAAGAATGTTGTTAAAATCCGCGTAGAGGAGGCATGGTCGTCGAGATATGCCAGAGAAAACGGTTTGCTGGCATTGTGGAAAACTGCGTGAATGCTGGAAACGCTTAAAAAAAAACGCTTCCTCGTATGTGTAGTAATAACCAGTTACTTGTCTTTAACCGACTAGTCGGTGGATTCAAACACGATCGAAGCCGTGGATTTTTAATTGCGAAAATTCCTTCGTACGCCTTCCTTTGGAGGGGAATAAAGCCGGCTGTCTCATGTTAGTAGATTTACTTCCATGTAAAAGATCCTCAAGCCTAAATGACGCCTCTGAGCTAAATTCAAATCGCCTGTTTCTCTCCCAAGAAATACCTCCTTTGGGGACGAAGGGAGTCCGCAGCAACGGGGCAGCAACGGAGTCCGCAGCAACGGAGCCGCGTCTATGAGAGCGGTGTCGAGAGCAGAAACGACGAGGCGAAGAGAGGGATGAGGGCGGCCAGGGCGGTGAGGGCGACTCCCACTCCGACGAGGACAGTGGCGATGACGGCGATGCCGAGGACGCTGATGAGAGCGATGACGAGGACGGCGGCGAGGGCGGCGATGAGTATATTATGAGAATTGTTGTGGTATGGTAGAACAGAGTTTCGGTATGTTATACTTAACGACAAAAAAGCGTTGGGAAATATAGCTCGGTGTTGGCAAATTATGGCGACTCAATAATATAACCCTTATTTTCTCCAAACTAAGATTTTTGACTTAAGAACTTTTACCCTGTGACTATAGATTCCATTGACTGCATGGTGTTCCCATGCAGAGAGAGGAGGAGGTGGACGCAACGCTTTGTGTAAGGTTGGTAAGGATGTCATTGGGAGCGTTGGCAGCGGCGGCACGGTGCATTTGCAGTGGAGAATCAAAGGCGTAGGAGGTGGAAATCGGAACGGGAGCAGGAAGACAAAGGAATCTGCTGCGAGAGGCAGTAGTTCCGGCGAGAGGTCGAGGGGCCGGGGGGGGGGGGGGAGAGACGTCTCCAAGAGACCGGGGAATGCCGGATGCAATGCTTTGTGCTCCTTTTTAAAGGGCACAATGATTCGATGAAGAATAGTGCATTCCATTACATTTACATTAGCAAACATTTATTATTTTTATATTTACGTTGATTGATCCAATGATAATTAACTTATATATTTGACCAGGTCAAACACTACCAGAGGAATCTCCATTAAAGAAGTTTTCTAAAAAATTGCTTCAAAGAGACGTGTAATTGGCCCACAAAATCAAACGTACTAATTACATAACTTATTGACACATTATATTTTATTTTACATCACATCTCATTATACATTCGTTTACCTTAATTCTGCACCTTTTCATCTTCGTCTCTATCACCCACACATCGGTCTCCTCCCCTATCTTTTTGTCTCTGACTATTCATTTCTTTCTTCCTTATCTCCGTTTGCTTCCTCGTACACTTTCCCTGCGGTGAGGGCGTATTGCCTTTTTACAATGAGTTTTTAAAGATAAAGGGGAATTACGATTGTGATGGATATATTAAGGGAATGGAAGAGAGGGGGTTGAATGGTGATAATTGCCCGCTGGGAGAGTCCCACCATACCAAAGAATATCCATCCCGAGGGGAGATTTGAACCTACCTTTACCTTTCGAGCGAAGAAAGTTATGCACACTAATGCTTGATCTCGGACTCCTAGACCAACCGCTAAAAGACCGCGAAAAGAAATCTATTTTGAGTCAAGTTCAAGGAAATTCACCCTTTTCCAAGAGACACTATTATATTACTATGATTTACTTTTTTTAATTGCTCTGCATGTGCTGAATGCCAAACATAATTAAATGAATTTCATATTTTTTTTAATAAGTTTCTTTTAATATTGGAAATAAGCTATCAAACCATGTATTCCCCATCCACTCCAAGAATTATTGCGTGTGTTGAAGTCGGAGTCACCGCCTTTTAAAAAAAATTAGTTTGTTTTATTATGTGACATAATCACCGGCGTCTCGGACAGGCGATCCCCCCTTTCCCATTACTTTCAGTATTCTCTCGTTCTAACTTTCTATTCATCTAAAGACACTTCAGGTATAATATATCACATTGATATTTTTACGTTACATAACATTCAGACCGCAAAACCATAATATATTGTATAAGAAATATTGTGTCGTTCTTGATTAATCAAACATGTGCATGGGTAAGGAATAATATGCAGAAGCTCCCGAGCTGTCGGAGAAATTCAGATGTATTCCCGGAAGCTTGCATTTTTCCATCAAACGAAGATAACAAGAAAGCACATTGGTTTGCTCCACTGCTGCTCTAACCGCAGCCGGCGCAGTCGTTCTTTGCTCCTGCGATTCCCAAAACGCTTCGCTCTGTCCACGAAGAAAAGGGACAGCAGATTAAGCATGCCGCTTCACCTAAGCGAGAGATGACCATTTTAAATTTATCACATGATAAATACTGCGTTTCACATAAGTATCATACAATCAGAACTTTAAAAGTTAATTGCAGTGTCTCTCACTATAAAAACCACAATTATCTTATTTTAGCATTTAAACCTATTCTGATGATGTCCCCGACTCAAAGTTTACATGACAGAAAGGCAACGTAATCACGATATCACGAAGTGCTTGTGAAGTTTTTATATTTCTTTTACGTCAATAAAGGAGTTTCTTTGACACGATAATTTTCAGGTGGTTTCTAGTTTTCTATTGATTGAAAAGGGGCCTCTTGTAAGAAAAACATTTTTGTAAGTTATTTAGTAAGTTAACGTAAATCTTTCGACAGTTATAATTGTTCTATAATATCGCCTGATTTAAATACAGGAAAATAGCTTCCTGGTGCATATAGATTCATTGGTAAGTAAAAAGGAGATAATACCTATTTTTCCTCTGTTGAGAGAAATTTAAAGTTGGTAGCTTCATGCCGTAGATTTACAACATGGAGACAGATAAGCTATGAGTAAATTTAGAAATAACTAGAAATTAATTAGAACTAACATATCAATCTCTAATTCTAATTGTAATTGTAAATTGAATTTAACAAGTCGCAATGCAAAGAATTGTAATAATCTAATTGGAATTCCAATTGTAAATGTTTGTAATAGTTTTTGTTCTAATTTTAATTGTAACAATGTTTGCCACCGAGCATTAGCTTCAAGCGAATTTTAAAAATAAATGTGTATCTAAAAGCCACAATTTGACAGTGAAAATCGATTCCAAAAATATCAACTAAAATGATTCGATGTTCCGAAACACAGCTTGACGACACTTAAATTTATACATTTTTCAAATTCATGTGTCGGATAGTTCTACAGAACATGACGAAACCTGGATCTCAAGACAATTCCACTCTTTTGTTTCACTCTCGGAATCCGACTCCTTCCCTCCTCCAGCGCCGTCTTCGTTTTTCCTCGTCCCCCCCCCCCCGCCCTGCTTCCCGACCCGCCTCGCCGCCTTCGCCGCCCGCCTCGCGCGTTAAGCGAAACGTCGTTGACTGAAGTGCTGGCTAAACGGTGTGAAAAGCTTTCTAAAGCGCACCGGAAAAGAAGCGTGAAACCGCTAACAGTCCGCCATATACACCGCGCCGCCCCGCGCCGCCCCGCGCCGCCCCGCGCCGCCCCGCGCCGCCCCGCGCCGCCCCGCGCCGCCCCGCGCCGCCCCGCGCCGCTTGGCCCGACCCAGTCGGACCGGCCGGGCGGCCCTCGCACCGCCCCCGCGCCTGCCCCCGTCGCAGCAAGGCCCTGTTGCGCAACCCCTTCCGTATTACTTGACAAGGAACCCGTCGTTTTTACTTGGCTGTCCGGGTGACGCCGCGTCCATGGCGAAAATGCCGACGTTTCGGTCGCCATTCTGCGGCCTTCCTCAGGGCGGAATGATTACATCATTACGGTCTTATGTCCGTACGTCCTTACATCCGTACATGATTATCATTACGCCCGCAGGAAGGTCGCAGATTGGCGACCGAAACGTCGGCCCCTTCGTCATGGACGCGGCGTCACCCGGACAGCCAAGTAAATACTGACTCCGGTCGGGGAAGCCTACGCTCTCAAAGGAACCCGTCTCCTCGCTCATGAACTACATACGACCATGTGTTTGTGACGTTACACTCGCCGTGGCACGCGGATAACCTGCGGGTGGCCCTGGGTGGCGCCAGCAGCGCACAATGGTAGATTTAGTGCAATAGAACGTAAATATTTATTAAAAATTTGTGTCTTGGTTGGCGATTAAGAAAGTCGAAATAGAAAAAGGGAAATTATCTCACGTTTCATCAGCTGTTTTGCACTTCGTCCGTGCATTAAGAGAAATCATTAAGTATGAGGAAAAAACAACTATCATCACTAAAAATTATACTTAGGTATAAAAAGCTGTTGAGGATGCTTTTTCAGCGAACTCTCTGTATTACCGAATATTCAACAAAAATGATGCAAATCTACAATATGGACAGTAGAAATATTTTCTTTGTTTAAATTTGTTCTAAATATTACTTTCGAAATGTGGTCATATAAATTTTTCAAATATCTAAATGTACGTTTCAAACTCACAGGGCCTCAAGTTTGGCCAGATCAATGACGGAATACCAATTTCGGAGAAAATCGTCCGAACTTTTTAGGTGGTAGCAATGACCACGGACTGAAGGATAGACAGAAACGTCGCCAAGTTTTTGGATGTCAAGGACCCTACACGAGAATTCGAAAATAGCTTTTGATATTAAAGGTCTAATTGGAAATTTTGTCTCAACACAGAAAGAGAAAATATGAGCTTTTCCCAAACTATTCGAATTTTTCTTCATTACAAGAACAGTCCTTCGCTGTTGAACTATCATTAAAACTTGTTCTCGTACAATTTTTGCTCCCTACCTGTAGCACAGCAAATACCGTTATAACGATTATTTGCTAATTTATTATTTGATATGTTTAACGTCAAAAAAACTAATGATTGTATGTGACGCATGGAGGTTACGATACCGCAGAAGACGTTTCTGCTGAGCTTTCACAGCCAGTTCGTCAACGTCAACTTTAATTTTCGCACGGGGATCCGTCGACCTCGCGGTGCGGGTGGGTGGGGTTTAGTTTGGGGCTGCGCGGCTTGTCATGTCGTGGCCGTCATCGCCTTCATTATCGTCGTCGTCGTTCCCTCCACAGCGCACGCAATTGATTGATTGATTGGTTTATTGACTGATTCATCATTCATTCATTCATTCATTGATATATCCTATCACATCTACTGCTATGGTCATTAGTCCCGTTTGTGTAGTGAATTATTCATAATGTTCCCTTCACTCTTGATGTTGAGATCCGGCCCCAACCTGTCTGTTTCACCCCAACTGACATGCTCTAGGCTACCGACTGGCCTGCGACCGTGTGTGGAAGGGTAAATTTCGCAACTCGAACATGTAAGAGTAACTGCATGTAAACTGTA
This sequence comes from Gryllus longicercus, assembly GCA_038098605.1. Classification (NCBI taxonomy): domain Eukaryota; kingdom Metazoa; phylum Arthropoda; class Insecta; order Orthoptera; family Gryllidae; genus Gryllus; species Gryllus longicercus. The sequence continues at coordinate 170,807 of JAZDUA010000040.1, forward strand.
GGAAGACAAGACAAAGGAAGGAAAGATCGCGAGCGGTCCATTGCCTTTTATTAGTGCACTGATCTGCCATTCGCCTGGTGTTGATCGAAGAAACCACGGAAAACTACCGATAAGAGCGGCCGGCCGCTAGAATTCTCCAGAATGCTGCGGCTGAATTCGACCGCACTACATGGTCTGTGTCGAAAATCTTGCCACCTTCGCGACTCAAACCGTAGTACCTCCCGGCCAGAGTCGCTACGGAGACAACGGCAATGCTGCCACTGAGCGAAACTCAGCCGGGGCGCGGCGTGGAGGGACGTGGTTCGGCGCGGCGCGGCGCGTCACGTGACTGTCCCCGCGATCGTCTCCGTCGCGCCGGGGCTTAATGCGCGCGAACCCGTGAAGCGGCCTGGAAATCGCGCCGAATGAATTCTTCACACGCAATAAGCCGCGCGCCGCGAGACAAGAGGAGGCGGAGGGGGCGCGGGCGGTCCTAGTTTTCCAGTTCAATTGGGCGCCGACATTCGCCGGGCGTCTCGCTCGCCCGTGTCCCCGCCGTCGTCCCCGCCGTCGATTAACACGTGCTTCGCGGAAAGCTCGCCGCATTGCCGGATCTCGACGGGCGAGTGGGCCGGCGCGGGGGGAGATGAGGTTGGCGAAGAGATGTTGTCCAACGCGATGACCTACCGCCTGCGTCTATGAAGATTTGTTTTTTGTGCACTAGCCTCTATGGTTGCGTTTTTGAAGACTAGAACTTTTTGTTTTGTTTTTTAGCGGTAGATGTCTGTAAAGACGTTAGCAACAACGACAGGGAAACGAACGTCGTAAGTGTAGTAATATCCAGTTACTTGTTTTCAACGTCATTTCTGTACTTAACATGCACGCGGCGATGGTGTTGCGCGCGGCGATGATGTAACGGTTAGCGTATCGGACTGTTATACCCAAGTTGGTGGATTCAAACACGATCGAAGCCGTAGATTTTTAATTGCGAAAATTCCTTCGTACGCCTTCCTTCGGAGGGGAAGTAAAGCCGGCTGTCCCATATTAGTAGATTTACTTGCATGTAAAAGATCCTCAAGCCTAAATGACGCCTCTGAGATAATTTCAAATCGCCTGTTTCTCGCCCAAGAAATACCTCCTTTCTCTGCTAGTTGGTGCAAGGACCGTAGCGAAATTTGTGTGGTCAGATGGAAAAGCGGGCCTAATGGCCCAATTCTTGCCACGTAAAATACGGCGTTAATTCTATTCAATTCAATTTAACATTGTGGACCTCTAATTTATTCCAAAAGATTAATTTTCTATATGAAAGTTAAATACGCATTTCGTTATTATGTTAAATGTTTTCTTCGACGATATACCTTTACGCTTTCGCGTTGGAGAACCTTAAATAATTAATAAAGCGTTGCGAGAGGTCAACTGTTAATCTGAGGTGTCGAGATAAAAACAACAGCAACACCATTGCCAACTCGAATACAAATTCCACACGATTACAATGTCTGATATCACCACTTTTGGAAATTTGCGTTAATGCAATATTAGTTAGAAGGAAGTGTATAAAAATGTGTAACCTCAATAGAAACGTTTTTATTGCTTACTTTTGTGGTACACTTTGTTTTACTTTAATGCATTTAGTTTTCAACCTTCATTAACAATAACTTTTTTCGACAACAGGACAATTTTTGCGTTACATCGTTGGAAAAACTGTCTACTATGACTTCAGACATGAGGTGTTTTATTACACTTATTGATACCAAACCACATTGGGGGGCGTGGCCGATGAAAAACACGTAGAAATGATTCGTATTCGATTCACAAACATTGGTGTACTTGTGCTTGAGCTGTTTACTCCCTATTATTTTCATTCCGAAAACTCAAGAGTGTTTGTATGATATCAAAGTATTTATGTAACGAGAATGCAAAACATTACACCTTAAAATTTCCTTTTTGAAGAATAATTGTTCGTACGTATAATTATTTTATTAAAACTCAATTATTACGAGTTTAATTTAATGCGTAGTGAATTTAAATAAAGGAGGATCTTCGAAATTCTGTATTTTTGCCGTATCCATTTACATCCGTTTGACGACATTTCACTCGCATAGGTTTCCTGGCCTGCTTTTTGTGACATGATTTGTAGCAATTCTTACAACTTTAATTTTAGTGACGATATTGGAACAATGTAAATCTCTCGTGAAAAAAAACGCTAACATCCATCAACACGCGCAGAACTGATACTTTCAAGCATTAACAGCTGGCGGAGAATATATTCGGCAGAGCTAGGCGGTCATTGGCGTGTGCACAACTCTTTTAGAATTTGTTCTTCTCTGTTCTTTTAGAACCATTTTCTGACTTGAGTGGACTATTTACCCTAAGGAAGGCTCCATAAGGTGGCGAAAGGTCGACATAAGATGTAAGTATTAGAATTTTCAAACGGTCGAAGTGACTAGAAAGTAGCTCTCAAGCTACAAATAAAAAATATTCTTAAAGTAAACGTAGTTATTAAGATAATAGCACGAAATAAAAACAGATGTTGATTCATTTATAAATATTCAATTTTAATTAGGCAATTAAATTAATAACGATTTACCGATATAACGATTAACCAAACACGTCAATATGTTAATTCACATTAAAATATCATAAGTTTAATTCTAAACTTTCTTCGATAGTAGTCACCAACAGTTTTATAAAGTCTACTTGTGGCACTACGCGTTTCGAGCCTGTGAGGTCTCTGCATCAGGTGCATTCTCTCTTAGCAGTCGTGTTTTTTTCTAAGTTGAACCAGTCTTCATGATAGCAAAGACAGGTTCAACTTAGTCTTAGTCTAGATAAAAAGTCTGCTAAGAGAGAATGCACCTGGTGTAGAGACCTCACAGGCTCGAAACGCGTAGAACAATAAGTAGACTTTGTAAAACTAACTGTTGGTGACTACTACCGAAGAAAATCGTAAAATTAATCTTATGATGTTTTAATGTGTATAAACATGTTGACGTGTTAATAACATTTGTTTTGTTTTTTAAATAATCTAGCAGAATCACTATCTATAAACTAGAATGAGTAAATACGAATGAGTGAAACTTAAATTTTTTTAAATCTAAATTTAACGCAACTTCGTCTTCCTGTTTTAACTATTTAATCTCTACGCACATTCCTTTGGTTGGCCACTGCACTCTTGCCCGGTGCAAACACCTCAGACTCCGTTTGCCTTCCATAAGATCCACGCCAGCAGTATCAGCAGTATAGCTCTAAAGAAGGCCACAGCAAGATGGCCGAAACGTCAGCACAATTGACCGAGACGCGGTTCATCCTGGATAGCCAAGAATGTATTGACTCCGCATATTTCCATTTCCTGCCACTCAGTCCACTTCTTATATTTTTTTTTCATTATTAATCTGCATTTCTCTATTTATTATTGTTCATTCCTAAGCACGGAAATTATCGCGTATCCCTTTAAAACTTCATTTTTCACGTAATAACGCGGATCACTTCCAATTTTATCTCTTTTTATTTATATCTTGTTGTTCGCGTGCATATCGAACTTCGTTTATTCCTATTCACGTAATGTTCCCAAATGTCTGATGATGTTTCCATGTGTCTTATTACCACCATAATCTATTAACCTTTTGTGGCGGTCCCAACATATTCCGGAATAAACCATTACAATGCTTTAACGTATTTTATAAATACGATAAAATAAATCAAACTGGTCTAAATTCTTGAATATTAGGCTTCTTTGTTTTTTCCAAAATCTTGGGCGCTGCTAGCTACAGTCTAAAATGTGTAGAGCCTACCTAGAAAATACAACTTCCCATTGAAAGAGAACGAAAATCCTTCCAAAATTAAAGCATAATTCTAGTATCTAAGGATAAAAATTGTTCCACTCCATACTTTCCAAAATCCGAGACTCTTCAAACACACAAAAAAGAGACCAGTTTGAAGGACCGTCATATCTCTTAAAACGTTTCTCTAATCGTGAATGTTTTCAAACGGGAGCATGGTCACATGACCTCCACCCTAGCGCCGCCAGTGCCAGAGGTCTGGGTGAAATACGACGTGTTTCCCGGGAACCCCTGGGAGCCCCTGGGAGTGTTTGTCCCGTGCCCGCCGGGGTGGCGCGCGGCGAGGCGCCGAGCGACGCCCAAGGCGCGACATTCCGGCGCAACGAACTCCGCGCCCGCGGAGCACTCGATCGTCCCGTTTAGCGCGCACGCGTTAATAGACGGAATAGCAGGACGCGCCGCAAAACCCACTCCCCTAACCACTGGAAATGATGGGCCATTGTGCCTATCTGGAGCGGTGATCGGTTGCGCGCGGGCGGTCCCGGTGAGAGCAGGGGCGAGAACGGGCTTAGAGCAGGGGTGGTAGGGAGAGCGGCATTGGGAGCGACGGTGGAGGAGCGATGGGAGTAAGGGCTGTCCAAGGGGGAGGTGGAAGCGATGGTGGATGAGGGGGTGGTAACGAAAATGGGAGTGGAGGTGGGAGTGGTGGAGGTGGGACTGGGGGAGAGGGGAGTGGGAAGGTAGGAGTGGGAGAAGTGCAAGTGGGGGAAGTGGGAGTCTGGGAGGTGAGAGTGGGGTGGGAGTGGATTTGAAGTGGGGTGAGAATGGGATGGGAATAGGTTGGGAGTGGATTTGGGAGGTAGTGGGGTGGGAGTATGGTGAGATATGCGGTGGGGTGGGAATATGGTGGGAGTATGTGGGGTGGCAGCAAGTCGGGTTGGAGTGGGGGAGTGCAGAGTGAGAGCGATGGTGGGACGTGTGTGATGGCAGAGGTGTCGGGAAATGGGGAGCTGTGATGGAAGCTGGGTCGGGAGAGCTGGCGGAAGGGGACGCAGAGGCGTAGCGGAGGGAGGGCGGAGGTGCGTCGAGGCGGGGCGGAAGCGGCATAGCAAGCGGGAGAGGAACGCAACAGCTTTGTGAAAAGAGTGGGAAGAAGTGCGAGATGAGATCTGGGAGGGCTTCTGCATGGCGGAGTGGAGGGAAGCGTGTCGGCAAGACGAAGTTGCTGAGAAAGGAAGGGGAAGCAGAAGATACATTGTCACGTTCGAGATAAACAATACTTTGACCCGTCTGGATAAACACGAGCATCTGGGATCGCTACTCAGCAGTTAAACTGTCACGGCGATTAGCATAAGTCATCTAAAACTACCAGTACCCATAAAGATAACCTGTCTAAAATATTTCCAAAATTAAAAGCTAATTTTAGGTTATTTAAATACTTTATTTTCTAGTTTCAGGCTTCTTTAGATTTCCCAAAATCATGAGCGCTGCTTGCTTTAATCTAAAGTTTGCAACACCAACTTCGATACTGCAACTTCCCACCATTGCCGGTCAATGAATAAGCAGCCAAAATTAAGTACTAATTAGCCTTTAATTTTGCATAATTTTAGGATAATTAGTCTTTAATTTTGGATATGGTTTGGTTGACTTTGGCTTTTGCGCTTTGCTAGTTTTCTTCTGACTCCTTTCTAAATAGATTCATTGCCTAGAAATGGCCAATTTTTAATCTGTTATTTTTTATTATTTTATTTCAAAACCCTGAGTTTGTTCCAGGAATATCCACTTGAAAATTCCAAGTTTTGGTAGTGGCCAAATACTCGACTGAGTAATGGCAATTGTTATTCTACTCCTGAATGAGTTTGAGACAAAAATAGTGAAAAATAGTACCAATCCATGTTACATTATTGCATAGCCGATTTATTTATGTTTCCGATTTATTCTTTAAGTACAAAGTAATGGAAAAGAAATAAATAAGCATGGTTCTAACCCTCGCCACTAGAAGGCAGGGGTCCCAGGATTCCAAGTTGAGTTCACTTAAACAAATGGAAGAAGCCTCGAATTCATCAGTAAGATATTTAACAGTTTGAGTTGTTCAACTGAAGCGGTTTCTATAAATGTTATTTCATTTTTCTTCCTTTATGGCCATTTTAAAAACATTTTAAGAGTATTTTCTATATCACTTTGGCGGTGTTTTAGGTAAATAAAATCTGTCCCATACTTTTTATATTTCTTAATTTTTCTGATGTGTAATTCAAACGAGGTTTTCTTGCGCTTTGGTTCATTGAACAAATACTCTGGTATATTGCTTCGCGTGTTAAAAACCCTATATTCCACCAAGTAACTTCACATATACGTCTTTATGTGTTTTAGGTGAAATTGCTATTTAACATTTTTTGCTAGATAAGAGATGAGTGGGGAATTAATTATTTCCACAGCAATAGTATCAAATAAAATCTGTAGCCCATTTTTGATGCAAATAGCTTCTATTACATGGAGAAGAATCGTCACTTTGAAAATACACTTCTAACGTACAGGCAAAAATGATTTATGATAAAAAATAAATAAACAAATCAATAAAAATAAAAGAGTGTGGTTTTGCGGTGCTTGTCAGCCGGGAAGAGCGGAGAAGCGAAAGCAGTGTTGCACGGGGAAGCGTGGGGAACATGGAGGGTGGGAACATGGCAGGGGTGGCTGTGGTGGCAGGGTGGGGAGGGGAGAAGGGAAGGGCAGCACTGGGAAGGTAGCGCACGGGGGCGCTTCACGTTGATATTAAGTCGTAAAGGCGTGAATGGGTCGGGGCGGTTGTGCCCCGGCCCTCCTGCCCTATTGCCCGCCGCCTTCCGCGAGGCGCGACAATTCACACAGCCCCCACGCAAGGAAGCCCTGCGAAGGGGCACGGGCTCACGGGGGACCGACACATGCGCGACGACGTCGAAGTCGGATCTGGAGATACAATTTTTGGATGTGTGTAGGGGAGGAAGCTTCTCGATCTTTTCGAGGTTTACTTAAATTTAATTTATTTTTTCCGGAAAAGGACGTGATAACTGTGTGACGCCTAGGGGAAGGAATGATATGAGTACGTTTTCTTGAACACTTGAATCATTAACCTTCTGTTTTATTAAACTAGTTTAATTGCGAGTAATAGTGCCAAGAGCGTCATTGGTAACATTCAAACTCTAGAAATTTTAGCTTCCGTATGCGGGAGAACGTGTTTGCCGATACGTATGAAAATGAACTACAAATTTGTTTTTATAGTACTGGTGACAAAATAACCCAACGCCTGGTAGGAACACTGAAAAATTAAGTTTAAAGCAGATATTAAAACAAAACGTATGAATTCAGCTAAATACTTACGTACTGACGGGTTGGACATATCCCAAGGAACCGTGCAATTTTAACGAGGAAAAGGAGTCTCATTGACCACATTAACTCTAGAACGCAATTTTCTTTTAAAACACATCAATTTGTGATTTCATGTAGTATTTCCTTTGAAAATAAATATCTGTGAATTTGAAATATTTTTCCTTTTCCACCTTGAAAAACATGAGCAGTAAGATGAAAAATGTTCTGGACTTAAAAAGCTCAATGATGTTGACGGTCCAGGTTACGGTTTCAGTAATGAAAAATGATATCCAGAGGATTCTGTGACCTTAAAGTGTGGAAACCGCTGCTCATTATGAAAAAGTTACATAATCCTTGATTTTCAAAGGTGGGAATATTAATAGTTACCAGGTTGCTTTTTCAGTACGTGACATATTTCTTTAGAGGTTCGCCGAAATGAAATTTTCCGACAATTCATCCTTTAAGTAAACCCCATTTACTCTAGGTAGAAACATCTAACTAAATCGAGTAATAGAAAATGGGATTAAGTTTACCCAAGTCCCATATTCCCTAATAGAGAGGAAGGATGTAAAGAAATTTGTAATGATGATAATGCCAGACATTACGCAGTTGCACACAGAACAAACGTGTTTAAAATCTCTGCACTCGCTTGTAATAGGAACACATGAAAACTGAGTGATCTAGTAAGCAAGAAAGATCTGTATAATTTAATAATGGGAAGTCACAATTTATAAATGCCCAGTTGCCTCTGTAGCAGCATTTCTATTCTCTGCAATTCTTGCTCCTCGTTCCTCGAAGAGCTTTGTTCCAAGTCCTCATATTTTCTTCCACCAAGCCGTAGCGTAACTATATCTCCCTTTATCTCGAGATTCTTACCCCTCTAGTGTCTTCTTTTAAGAACCATTTAAAATAAATTTGTTGTATTAGTTGCCATTGATTGTGTGTATGACGAACCATATTTTTATCAATCCACGTCGTATGTTACGGCAACGTGACTTTGTTTCTTGTTGCATGACGGCATTACGTGAAATCAATTTTAGATACCGGCACAAGACCGCAAATCCAGCGAAGTGCTTACGAGGCCCCACAATAACCGTACGTTTATGATCTAATATAAACAATAATTGTCATAATAATAATAATTAGCTTTATTTAACAGCGAATTGTGGTATTCAAGATATTTAATTTTGTGAAATAATTATTGTGATTAGGAGCGTTTCCCTTCAATATAATTTTGTTAATATTTTTCCTTGTTATACAAGAGTTATTAGGTAAAAATATCATTTTCTCTTTTGAATATAATGTTAATATTTTGTTATTAATTTATTTATTTTATTTAATTATTTTTATTATATAATGTTAATGTTTTGAATATATAATGTTTTTAGCAATTGTGGATCCTGTAGGACAAATGTCGTCGGAACACAAGAAAAGTGAAACACCTGAAAACTCGTTATTTTCCGGAGAAAAGTTTATCTGTACTCGCTTTGTATATTGGATATATTACGAATTATCTTCATGCAATCTTACTCCAAAAATAGACAATTTTCTCAGCATAATTGTTCAGTTAACTAATTGTTTAAGTGTGAAAAAATGCTTGAGGTGAGCCTCATTTGCTTTTCATCTATGATATTTTGCTCGAAATCCACAGGGAAGTGAAACAAGATACTCGTAGCTGTATCATTGTGAAACTAATCTGGAATACAGGTTCTCAGGGAACTGAGTAAAATTTGGTAAATATTTATATTATTTTCCTATGTAAATATAAAATATGATATTACACTTTTTTCAGAGCGTACAGCTCTCTAAATTTAGAAATTCAAGAGCTTTTGCCATTTACTTCCACTTCGGATGTTACACCTAAACACTTTTGGGCGAGCGGGTCCCATAGATGTTCACAAGTGTGAATTGCACATCTACGTGTATTTATATCGTGTGAGTTACAAAGATACACAGGTGTAAAGTTAGCACGATACATCTACAGAGCACCTTATGTGAATTACGCGTATTAGTATCAGATTGCTAAACGTCTCGCATAAACCCACAATCTACATCGCTCTCTGGGTTATGCCCCCCTCACCTGTACACTCATCCTCATCCTCCTCCTTTGCGAGCGAGCCTGTCCATCCCCTTCTGCCCCCTTCTCCTTGTGCCCCACCCATCCCGGCCCGGGCCTCGTTCCCACACGGGCCGCCGCCGGTCCTGGCGCAGGCCCGTGGGACCCGGGGTCTCCCAGGATTCTTATGTTCAGAAGTTATCTCCACTCTTTAGGATATTAATTAGGCCTAAATGAGCCCACAAATACGTCGGAAATGGAGAGAGCTAACAGCACACAAATACGGAGGCTGAGCAAACACGCGGCGAGGGGCTACCGGCCACACGTAGTACGGCTCCATTACGCGGTCGGCGGCGGCGCGGGCGGTAGAGGCGGCGGCGGCGGTGGAGGCGGGGGTGCGGGAGGGAGCAGGGACGAAGGGAGAACGCCATCTTCCCACGGTGGCGGCCCGCGCCCGCTGTCAATACGCCGCCGCTGGCCACGCCCCCGCGCCCCGCCCACGCACGAAACCGATACCCAGTAGCCGGTAACCGGTAGCTCGCAAGACGCGCGTGAGTGGCGTATGAACACCGAACACCTATCATCGGGGAAGTGTGGGTAATACGGGCCACAGGTCCGGCGGAAATATTTCCTTGGTTTGGGGAAATAATCTGGAGTACTTTAGAATTTATTTGTAGTTTCGGAAGCACGAGGGACATCTGCCAGAAGTCACGAATGAAAATACATGTATAATTAGTAATAGATGCTAAACAGACGATTTAACAGAACGTTAATATGAGCCATGGAGCGCATGGAAAATTGTCCCTGATTTTGGGAGATTATCACAAGTTCTTTGAGAGTTGCACCAAAAGCAGCAAGCATCTAAGGAGTCTTCCGGCTTCGATCCCGAGATGGGGCCGGAAATTAACATGATGTGATTAACAACAGTGAGTTTGCAGTGCCTGCAACCGAATTCGAATGCTGATCAGTGGTTTAGGTTACTTCCCTGATCACTTCCAGACGAATTCCCACAACTGGGAGCAGCGCCACAACTGGACACGGACCACGTGAATCATTCTTCTCTATTACTTTTTCATCATCATAATCAGTATCATCATTATCCCCCTTCCAGACTGGATTTTAATGGGAGTGTATAGCCGTCTTACCGGCATACGCAAACGGGGAGGCGTTGCGTATCCTACAATTGTGCGGGAATAAGGCAGAATGAAGAAAAAATCACGGGTTCTTCGGAATTTACCGATAAATTCACGAGCTGGGAAACGACTTAATCTTCTACTACAAATAAGTCGTTGCGGTGATGAAAGAAAGTTAAAAACTATCGTGTGAATAATAATTTAATGAAATTCAATTACTATTACGGATTTGTATCCATAGTTTAATGCTTTAAGTGCATGCAAAAGTTTACCCCAATTGTTCAAATTTTTAATATATGCCTCATGCTACAATACAATGTTCAATTTTTTTGATTTATAATTGTTTAACGACTCTTGTATTACTTGAGTGGTCTGTCTTATAAATAAGTTATAGTAAATGATACTTCGCTTATTAAACCCATCACGATTTTGATTTTAGTTGTGCTGTTTGTTAGAGTAGTATTAAGTTACGTTGCATGTGATGACTACAACCAGGATTTTTATGGCCCAAAGGATTGCTGAATAGCAAGCGATGACGCACTTCAGTGTTTATGCGTTCAATACACTGAGAGTAATAAATGTAAAATGCACTGCGTAGTGCATGTAGCCATTACTCTTGCATGACACAGCACTCATTGTTATCATATACATTTTTATGTTTTTTCATTAAAATGATGTTAAAGGCACCGATAGCTACTTTATATCGACATCTCTTATCCCAATAATTATGATGTGAAAGAAACTGTGGAAGTTACCTTCGTTTTGAAGACTCTGAACAAATTTTTGTGAGATGCATTTTTCGAGGTCCGATCATCAGTCATTTTCGTGATGTTCTCTAATGAATTTACTGGCCTAGGTGGCTCAGGGCATGAACTGATTTCACTGCAGTGCCTGTGGTCTGTGGTGGCAGGATTTCGACACTAGCTACACAGCTGGATGAAATTCAGCGGCTATTTGGAGGAGAATTCTAGCGGTCGGCTGCTCTGATCGGCAGTTCTCAATGGTTTTTCCACTAAACGCCAGGCGAATGGCGGAGCAGTACCCTAATAAATAGGGCCAAGGACCACGCGCAATCTTTCCTTCAGATCACCTTTTACTTAAACACAGACTTGCACTAAACTCTTATATACGTCGGGAGACTAGTCGGGGTCTTAGTGCTTATCCCATCTGGGGCGGTACCCTGCTGGTGGGAGACACCAGGCTGGGGAGAAACCTTCAAGACGACGTATAGGGCGCCACCGAATCGCACTATAGAGACGGGAAGATCACAGCCACTTCATGCGATAATAACTGCACTTACGGAACTAACGTTTTTAGCAGTTGTCACGCCTGGAAACATGAATGAATTAATGATTCAATCCAATGAATTTCAGAGGAATTGAGTAGCAGTACTTTAACCATTCGAACAGTGGAGGCAGGGTCGTATTCTCTTAAAGAGAAATCCTAAGCATGACCAAAAAATAGGACTGTCTTGAAACAAAATATTTAACATTATGTAATCAAAATTAATATAAAAATTAATTACCGTCGGCTCCTGATATTCTGCGTTTTATGTTGTTAGCATACTATTGTTCTGAGTACTATCCTTCAGACGGTAATTTTTAGTTATTTCATCACAATTTTCAAAAAATAACAAAACTTTTTGTAGGGATATACCACAAGGCACTGAATCAAATGACATCAATAATGGTATCTATTTAAATTTTAATAATTACGTACTACTGGTAATATTTTTACAACACGAGCGTTAATATTTACAGTCAAAATGCATTTTAAAATTTAATGCTTTTGTGAACACAAAAGTTTCCGATCATTTATTTTGAGGATTCTCGAAATTTGAAAACTATTTGAGTCATAACATTTTCCTTTCATCTTTGCATGCAATAGAGATGCAATACGTAACATATTATGCCCGTTGTTAGTATAATACAGTTACTGTAAGAATAGAGGTGATCATGGACAATTTCTTATAATAGTATTTTGCAATCGTGTGTATTTTTTAAATTTTAGATAATATTGTTTATAATTAGTTTATGTGAAACAATAAAAAATAACGTACAATAAAAATACTTTTATCTATTATTATGTGGGTAATGTACATATCTCTAAATAAAATATATTTTAGGTTTTGATGATAACGAAATTCTATAACGTCATATTCCAATTTACTGTCAGTCCAACCAGAAACCGGATGGCATTTTTAGAATGTCCCAATAACCGTGAAATTTTGTATGTCGTCCGAATCCACAATACATATTATTACATCCGCAGTATCCACAGTGTCACGATCACATTCATTTAAAAGTAATTTTGAAATACAATTGACCAAAGGTTTATAGTGAAAAATATTCGCGCATTGCATTCAGTGAAATGATGTGAAAAAAAAAAGAATTGATTTTCGTACTACATCTCATCAACCATGAATCTTTCTGAAGTTATGTGTGAAAATGTAAAAAAAAAATACACAGACTTCATTACAACCATGATCATTCACTGTGATGTAATTACGATTTTATTCCTAAAATGACATCTGGCTAGTAAATTCTTTGCATTTATAAATCTTTTGAGGTCCTAGGAGCACCATCAATAATACATATATCTCTAAGGTATCCACAAGAAAGAATTTGGAAATTAAAAAAAAAGTGTGTGCGAAATTGAAGATGATTGGTCACTTTGTTCTCTGATATATCTACCCATAAAACGTATTTCTTTTCACGCATCGTTTTATCATTTCGACTATATATCTAACCCAACTTCAAAGGAAATGTTTAGCGTTGAGACGAATATTTCTATTTGGCTAGAGTATATTTTATGCATACAAAAAGGTTGACATTGTTAGCAGTGGTTGCTTCGCGTTTGGAAGTTTATTTCGTTCGCAGCCTCTTGACCTTCGTCATAAATTTTCAATAATTGTCCCTGTCTCATTTGTCCACCAACGAGCAGTAAAAAATGTTTTTTATACCTCCTGGCAGAGACACCGTCGCGGCTGACCTGTGCGAAATCGTAGATGCATCCTCTTCAACAGTCTGTATGTCAGAGCTATATCTGGGTAGTTTAAGCCACTGAAACTTTTTATTAATGGTGATATGATCAGAAACTTACATTACACTTTCACTCTCATATACAGGATGTCACGTAACTTTAGCACGTCCTGCAGTTTTTCAACAGTTGAAGATATTGCAATGAAGTTTTTACGGATGCCCGCGAGGGAATGGAGTTAATTGTTTCATGCATTCATTTATATTTCATCACGTGTATTTTACGAGATAGTAACTTTGTTTTATCAAATGGAACTATACAGTTTTTAGGTTATGTTTTTACGAGCGTAAAATAACGAATCCAATGATATGCATATTGCCATATGTTAGATAAAGATTTTTTGAGTAATTTTGATTTTTTTGCGATTGATGTTTAACGGATATTTTTAATGTGACAGTCCCCCATCCAAGGTCACGCAGCGCTCCCCTGCTGACGCCCGCTGGGGAACGGGAAGCTGATCGAAGTATTTAAAGATACGAAACGAATTCAAAATTTTCATAAAACTGTTGCAAGGTTTACCTGAACTCTGCTTTGGATCGTTGGATTGCATTGGAACTTTATCATTGGATTTGTATTTTTAAGCTCGTGACGATAGACTAACAAAATATGTAGAGTTCTATTTTAAAAAACAATGTTACATCAATATCTCGTATAATATAAGTGATAAAATAGAAATGAATGCATGTGTCAATTAGCCCCATTCTCTCGTGAACATCCCTGAAAACTGTACTGCAATAACTTCAAAGGTTCAAAAACTGCAGGATGTGCTAAAATTATTTGACTCACTTGTATATCTGAAACTTAAAACCAGTGTGTTTGAAGTCAAAATATTCAATTTGATATGGAAAATCTATTGCAGATAATACATTATTGAGAAGCTTCTGGTATATAAATATATTTATTTTCATATTTGTCATTTTACCAAAAATAACATAAATATTTACTTTTAAGTAAAAATCATTGATAATTTCCATGTGTAAACTATTTTTTAGCTAATAGGAACACACAAAAACTTTTAGATGACTGACTGCTAGAACCGGTGAAGACAAATTTGATAAAAATTTAAAATAAGTAAATGATAAAATGGGAATTTTATGTGTAAAGGAGAAAATTGATATCCTGTGCACCTACATTCCATAAATGTATTCAGAATGTTTAGAGTGTAATGTGATGAAGAGGCTTTCTCGTATTAGAGAAAATTTTGCTTAATCGGGGATTCTCCACAAAAACCAAAAACTTAAGGCAATTTACTTGACGACGCCTTAACTTTCTGTGCTTTTCATGCAAAAAATGTGCAATGTGCTAATTTCCAAAATCCTCGTTCTCTGAGTGGCGGAACAATTCTTGAGAAATATTTTACCAAAATGTAATTTTTTTAAAAAAACGCTGCATATTTGAAACATTATTTCCATGCATGTTGCATGGTTCAAAGTTATTATTATTAACTGTAAATCGAATGGTATAAGCCTTCTTGTTCACCAATCCTGTTCTCCGACACTCATCCCCCGTCCCTATTCCTCGTTCAAATCCACATCTTCGTGTCCTTTCTGTCCCCGACCCCACCCGTCCCTTCGCCGTCCCGTCCCCGTCCCTTTCGCGCGTCATCCCGCTTCTCTCGTTCCCGTTCCCTGCCTCACCATCCCGCCCCTCATTCCCCATTCCCTCTCCGGACCCCGTCACCGTGCCACAACCTCGTACGCGGACCCCGACTGCGTCCATGATCCCGGTTCCTCGCCCTGCCCCGAAAGTCGCTCTCCGAGACCCATTGCCTCCGTGTCGCCGCATCTCCCCGCCCACGCGTCCCCTCGCCTGCGTCTCCTCGCACCCTCCCCCGCCGGCGCCGAGTTTTCCCAGCTACACACGCGAACCATGGCACCACCGCGGTCCCTGGCTCCCCGCATCACCAACGCCACGCCTTGACGCTTCCCTGCAGCATGCATCTTCCGCGGAAGTAGACCGCCTCGCCCCCGAGCTTCGATTTTCGTCCTCCCTCCCACCACACCGACAATCTCACACCGTGCCCTATCTCCGTCCAGGCGCCCTTGCGCTCCCGCCCGCACCCCCGCCCGCATCCCCGCCCGCACCCCCGCCCGCACCCCCGCCCGCACCCCCGCCCGCACCCCCGCCCGCATCCCCGCCCGCACCGCCGCCCGCACCCCCGCCCGCACCCCCGCCCGCACGCCCGCCCGCACCCCCGCCCGCACCCCCGCCCGCACCCCCGCCCGCACCCCCGCCCGCACCCCCGCCCGCACCCCCGCCCGCACCCCCGCCCGCACCCCCGCCCGCACCCCCGCCCGCACCCCCGCCCGCACCCCCGCCCGCACCCCCGCCCGCACCCCCGCCCGCACCCCCGCCCGCACCCCCGCCCGCACCCCCGCCCGCACCACGCCCGCACCCCCGCCCGCACCCCCGCCCGCACCCCCGCCCGCACCCCCGCCCGCACCCCCGCCCGCACCCCCGCCCGCACCCCCGCCCGCACCCCCGCCCGCACCCCCCGCCCGCACCCCCGCCCGCACCCCCGCCCGCACCCCCGCCCGCACCCCACCCTCCCACGCCATCGCGCTTGCCCACCTTGTTACCCGCACGTTCTCATCACTGCGCTCCCTACCACTTCCCACGTGCGCGCTTCACCATTTCGGCAACGCGCCTTCCAGCACCGACGCGGCCTGCAGTCTCGTATGTACGCCCCATCATCTAGTCTCATACCTACCCCCTCCGATCCAGTGATCCGCGCTTCATAACGGCGCTGCCTTACCTCTTCATTAACCCTTCGTTGCCACACATCTACGACTTCCTCACCGCCACTTTCTCGCGGACTCGCGCCCTCACCTGCCCTCGGCTTCGCAGACTTGACCTGCACTCGATCTCGCGGACTCGTGCCTTCCCCCGCCCTCGGCCTCGCGGAAACGTGTCTCAACATGCCCTCGGCCTTGTGAATTCGCGCCTCAACCTCCCCTCGTCCTTGTAAATTCGCGCCTCAAACTGCCCTCGGCCTTGTGAATTCGCGCCTCAACCTCCCCTCGGCGTTGTGAATTCGCGCCTCAACCTCCCCTCGGCCTTGTGAATTCGCGCCTCAATCTCCCCTCGGCCTCGTGAATTCGCGCCTCAAACTTCCCTCGGCCTTGTGAACTCGCGCCTCAAACTGCCATCGGCCTCGTGAATTCGCGCCTCAAACTTCCCTCGGCCTTGTGAACTCGCGCCTCAAACTGCCTTCGTCCTTGTGAATTCGCGCCTCAACCTCCCCTCGTCCTCGTGCTTCCACTTGCTCTCGGTCTCGCACCTTCATCTGCCCTCGGCCTGGCGGACTCGCCCCTCGACATCTCAGCCCTGCGGTCTCGCTCTTCCACATCTCCTCGGCCCCCGGTCTCGCACCACGTCACGCGCCGCCGCACCGCTCGCCGCGCGTAAACCAGTTTGCCGCGTTCGTGCAGGCGCCGCGTATTTCAGGCGCGCAGTAGCCGATCGCGCCCGCATCGCGTCCCGTCGCGCGCAGTACAACGGCGCCGGCGACAGTCGTCGCTTTGCGGGACGCGCCGCCTTCGTCATCGCCCGCCGCGCCCTCACCTACGTCTGCGCTCCGCCTCCGCCTCCGTCCCCCCACCCCCTCTCCCCTCCCTCCATCTGCACCCCTGTTCTCTGCTCCGTCCCCTCCCTGTCTCCACACCCGCCGCCTAGCCTCTGGATACGTGCATTCTTGGCTATCCGGGATGAGTCGCGTCTCGGTTAATTGTGCTGACGTTTCGGCCATCTTGCTGCAGCCTTCTTCAGAGCTATACTGCTGCCAGCAGTATGCCTGCAGAAGGCCACAGCGTGATGGCCGAAACGTCAGCACAATTGACCGAGACGCGGCTCATCCGGAATAGCCAAGAATGCATTGACTCTGGCCGCGGAAGCCTATGAACTCATAGCCTCTGGGTACTTCTCTGCCTTCACCTCCGCCCGGCGTATCCAATCACGCCTCCTGCTGATGCTGTCGCCGCCTTGGCTTACTACCATGCCTTCCCCTCCCGTCACATATCTTCATGCGCCACGTCCTTACCTCCGCTTCTGTCTTTTGCTCTCAGCCATCTCCAATCACACCCTCTGCTTAAATCACCGCAAGGGCCAGCGGGTGGTGGTAAGTCCGTGTGGGTAGTTGACCCGGGTGGAGGTCCCCCCTCCCCCTCCCACCAAAAGTGTACATGAAAGGGAAAATGCAAAACAGATTTTTTTTTAATTGTCATGTTTATCATTAAACTATTATCGCATTTATTTTAGTAACTTCTAAAGTATTTTTGTTTGCAATGCTAAAACAGCACTGTGCTTTGCATTTGTTGATATGAACTCAGTAAACAATTTTTGCAAATCGATTTTGTCGGTCGCTATAGACATGAAAAATCGCAATGTTAAGCCGATCTTGCAACGTAGTTATTCGCATATACGTTTTGAGTCGATGCAATACTGAGAAACGTCGTCGTTTCTGGAAATTGAGATATATGGAATATTTCTCTCACCCCACCCCACCCCCAAATTCCGTGTGGGAATTTTAGTCACATACGCCGAACCCGGCCACCGCCTCTAACCATACTCACTGTCTCCTTTGCGTGCAGTTCTCATCCCGCAATTTTCACAACCCCCGCTTCGTGCCGACTACCGGCAATGGAGGAATTAATGTTTGCTGAGGTAAAGTTGAAACTTTTTGAAGTGTGTCGGTAAAAGTATGGAGGAGTAACAGGGCGGGAGAAATCACAGAACATAAGGAAATTATGAAGAAATATTGGATTGAAAGGGTAATGGAAAGTTTTCCTAGCGTTAAGTTGATAAAATGTAGATAAACAATTTAGAAAGGAAATAATATCCAATGAGTTGTTGTTTGATGATTGAGATTTGTAGCAATAACTTGGAAGCTTGGTTTATTCAAAATGCAATTATCAGGAGAAGGGAGAGGAAAACTACAAAAATCTAATGTTTTTTGTAAGTGTTAAAGTCTTCAGTCTAGAGCTTCTTTGTCGGTCTCGGGAAATCAGTCCATCTTCTAATGTAAGCATGCGTTCTGTGAACTAAATGAACAAATTAAACTGTGACTAAATGAAATATGCCGGTGGGCATCACTTGACAATATATTTCTACTTAAATAGAAGACTACAGACCCTATGATTTATCCTGACTCCTTCCAGGGTAGCCAATAAATATGAGCGCTATTCCTGCCCAACTGTTCACGACAATTTGTGCAACTGGAAAGACCAAACTAAAGAAGTGTACTTTCATACATCGTTCGTACTTTCATACACATTTCTCTTGGGTTACACTCAAACGCCCGAGGGTGTCATTTCGACACCGCCAACTTTTTATTTGGCAATAATTTTAGTTTTCATCTCGAGAATCAATTTTACAAGACTTCATCAAAAGTGTCTTATAAGGTTATAGAATTTCTGAAATCAAGGAAACTAAAATTTTGATTCAACTTTATATCAAGTTCGCCCATGGGTGTCATTTTGACACCAATTAGATAGTTTCCTTGAGAGTCTACCATACTCTTGCCAGTTTCACGAATCGCCTTCCCTATTGTTGCGAGTTTTTCTGTAAGATTTTACAATTCATCACCCATCTTTGATTTCCGGTTCCAAGGAAAGTTCAACACATTTCACGTCGTGCAAATGTTTGTAAGTTGTTTCAGTTGTATTTCCCATCTCGAGAGATGCTAACTCGACTAAACTTTAGTTATTGAATTTATTACCCTTAGAATTACCTAGAATTACCACTATTACCAAGAAGTAAAAATGATGCCAAAATGATTACCAAGAAGTAAAAAAAAAGCATAACCTATGGAGCCCACAGCTTGTTTCAGTTGATGTTTTTGTCGAACATGATAAATTAATAAATGTATACAACCAATATTGTACTTTGTCATTCATTCAATCAAAAATATTATTCAGTTTCTGGCTCTGGAAATGGAGAAATAAACTTTTTGCCAGATATTTATATTTAATAAGTGGACAAAATCCGTTACATTTCTGTCAAAGAAAGCGGTTGTATCTTCATATATATTAATTTATTTAACTATATTACACTTAAACGTAAAATACTACCAATCTTTCAAAAATGTATTCTGTAATGTATCTTGTGCAATTTTCGAGTTAATAGTCCCAAATTTTTCTACGCACAGGCAAAAACGCATTGTATAACAAATTGCATTATATACTGAAGAAAACCTACATCAAAACGATATCAATAATTTTCAGGTTTTTAAAAGAAATTGCGACCTATAAAGCGAATCATTAGTGGGCTTTTCTGCTACCGCTTGATTATGCTTAGAGGTAAATATTTCTAAAATTATTGTATATTTCTAAGCGTTTATAAAATATGTATCACAGATATAGTTCAACTGAGATTCTATTATCCCGCCTGATACGCCTTGCTGTACTGATGTACGCTATAGAACGTGAAAATAAATACAGGCTCTTAGTACCTGTAGGGCAATTATAAAGAAAATGAATAAAGAAATTTAAGAGACGCGTAATGAGAGGTCAGAATATCCACAAAATTTGTCTTGGAATCGAATGAAAATCAATCTCCACGCGAAGGTTTTTTTGTTGTTTTTTTGTTGTTGTTTTTTGTTTTTACTAAATAAATCTCAATCTAAGTGAATCTTTTCTGCTTTCGAGCAGGTTTAAATAGAATACAATATTAATTTACTTTTGAAAATCCCATGTCAGTCATTGTTCAGTTAGCACAATAACATCACAAACAAATCAGTAATAATCTATGTCCGATACTTTTTATTATAAATTTTCTCGGCGTAATATATACCTATAATTACCTCAATGAAACGTTTTAAAACCTACAAAATCCTAAATGGAAAGTCACTGACAGAAAATGGATTTCATACTGTTCGAGTCACAAAACCCAGGGTTTACGTTGTCTCTCACTGCCTCTTTCACGTAAAGAATACACGCTTTGCTCTACCATTTTCCCTTTCGTCTCGACCGCCATCCGATGGCCGCTTCGCCCCCTGTGGCTCTCCCTCCTTTGCGACCGGGGCCCCGCCCTCGCCTTATCCGCCCGCTGCACCGCGCCCCGCCTCTGACGCCAGCCGCCGCCGCCGCCGCCGCCAGTGCCGTCGCAAATTTGTTAACGGCGTCCGCTGCCCGATAGCGCCGCGGCGCCCACAACTCTGCACTGTCTTCCGCTGCGCTGCCGCACTCCCACGCATCCCCTCTGCGCAGGCCGCCGCGCGGAGCTGGGCCGTGGGCAGGATTGGCTGGTCATTAAATCTGTATTGCAAGCGAAATAACAAGAAGCATTGCGAAGAAAACTATGCAAGACACACAGAATTACAGAGACACTGAACTACTTATGCTACTTATGCGTGGCATATGAGACTGGAAAAATAATAAAGAAATCTTGGAAAGATAAAACACTCCATGGACAGTATTTAAAAAGAATGGACAAGGTGCAGATCAATAAAGCCAAAAATAATATACACTTGTAATACATGTAGTGAAAACTTACTAGCCGTCTCCTGCAGGTTACTCGATTACTCCCAGATTTATGTTATTCACTTCTGATAATTTGCAACAGATACTCAATAAACACAATTGAATCCCTTTCGTAGAGAATCCATTTGTCCGGCTCTGTAATGTTCCTCACTTAAGTGCTCTATAATCGAACAAGTCGGGCTCGCAAGCCTGGCTTTGTAAATCTGTCGCCGCCGCATTGTTCCCGGTTGTGCGAACAATGAATCAGGTAGCATTGTCGACCGATTAACAACCGGATCGTGAAGCGAAGATTCCTCATGCGTGCTTAGCTTTAAGGCGGCTCCACACATGCGGCATTCTGCGAATCCCGAGAAACCGCTCGTCGAATCCCGAGTAGTGTGAACGGGTGGTTTACGATTCGCCGAGCACCAAACATTCGGTCTTCGCCCTACCCTCCGCGTGTCGGTCTTTAGGACACATCAAAGGGAGCGAACATACACCGAACACATCAGCTGTTCGGGATTAGGCGAGCAGTAACTCGCGAATGCCGAATGTGTGGAGCCGCCTTTAGGCAGTTTCTCGAACCTCACCTGGTCACGTGTTAGAGCGGAGAGGGTGGGTTTGACTCTCCGCCCAGGTCCTCTCTGTCCTCCACCCGCACTCGCCTCACCGAAGAAAGGCCTCCGAGGGCCGGAATCGGCGCTTGGCAATTGTTCTGCTCTTCTGGGGAGCGGAGGCGCGGGTGGCCGATGTGCGGAGGGATGGGGCGGGCGAGGCGCGGAGAGGAGGGGAGGGGAGGGCGGGCGAAGAGGCGAAGGAGCCTTCGGAAGGATCATTTGTTGGCCTCGCGTGTTTATCAAGGGAGGGTGCGCCCACTGCGGATGGCTGCGGCCGACGTACAAGGGCCTCAACGCGGTCGGCTCCGCCCGCTCCAACGCACGCACGCACGCTCGCACGCTCGGCCGCTAGGGGCGGGTTCAGAAAAATATTTAAGGACGACTGAAATTAATAGAAACAAAGTTAAAGCGTGTCATTTTTATGGTAGAAACTATATAATTCCATTGTTTTCAAGTTGTATATTTTATCTTATAATAATGTTGTATGTAAAATAAATAAGCAATATTGTTATCATAGAAATATTGTTATATATATATATATATTGAAGTCAGAGGCAATCTTTGATATTTTTCATGTAAAAAATTTATTGTTATGATTCATAAAGTTATAAATAATGTATAATTTTGTGATAACCATAATTTTAAACATTTTTTTAAAAAACTTCTGAATATTGGAACCGCGCTCTCTTCCAGAACGCCTTGTGGCCCACCCCCTACTGTCCACCTGAATCTTAACTCATTACTGAATTCCTCATTCCGAATCTATTTTGAAAATTCAGAGAGTTCAACAAAAACGAGACCAGCGCCGTTCTATAAGCGTTATCTTCACTATCAGAGGAAAATGTATCAAAAAATTGGGAGCCATTTTTGAGAAAATGTAAAGTACCCCCAAATCAAAATATCTGATCGAAATTCACAGGTCTCGAGTTCGGCCAGATCAATGATGAATATTAATAGCGTGAAAATGAATGTTGTGATGAAGGAAACGGAGGGGGCCCTGGTTTACGCTCCCTTTTTATTCCTCGCTCGTCCGCAGCTTGGGGGGGGGAGGAATTCTTTATGGGGAGACCTCAGGGGAATTACGTATCGGCAAACTTTATAAGGAAGGTTTAAAAGGGAAATTTATTTTTAATACGGGTATCATGATTGTTTGGGATTTCTGCCGAACCGGAAGCAGCGTAATCTGGTAATCTGAAGTTACTTACGATGAACTGTGTGGAGAGATAGGTGATGTGGGTTTCTATAGGTTTGAGTTGGAATTCATTCTGCACCTGTTGTTTGGAAATATACCACGGTGCATTTTTAATTGTAGGAAGAAACTGGTATTGAACGATCTGAATTTTTTTGTCCAATCTTGAGGCATTTATCCAGCTGGACAAGCATATAATAATGGTCTATGGTTTTAAATATAGTTAGGGCTATGTTATATGGACATTTGACCCACCTTTTTGTAATTTGACTTGGATAGGGGTTTTGTTTTAGCCAGTAATATTTTATTATCTGTGTATGTGCGGTTTCCAGTTTAATTGTATATCCATGTATAATCGTAGGTATTTTATGCTTTTTTACGCGAGTTCCAGTTAATTACTCTTTAATTTAATTTAAGTGGAGTGGGAGAGTTATATGCACCAATTAAAAATGCACCATGGGTTATTTCCAAACAACAGCTGCACAATGAATTCCAACTCGAACCAATAGAAAACCACATCACCTATCTCTCCACACAGTTTCATCACAAGTATCTTCAAATTACCAGAATGAGGCTGAATTGAAAGTGTTTTTTTTAATTGTTTTTTATTTCGGATGTCCAGCTGTCTAGACCGACTCTTCCTCTAATGCAGGACAATTTGCAATGGCCTCACGAGCTTCGCCTTTCAAATACTACTCGCATAGTGTCTTCCATGAACGCTTTGGGCTTGAAGAATATCGGATCGACGGTTGGAGAGACTGTGGCTCAACCTCGAGAAATGTCTCAGCCGAGAAGGAGACGTGTTTGCACCCAAGGAAGTGTTCACGTAAAATTGGAACACGTGTAATGCATTCAATAGAGCTACCAGGATTTTTGTAAGAGGGGCTGCAGATGTAGTACCCACTAACTCAATGTTTTGTTATAAAGATTTTTTTTAATTTAAATTATTTTCATCTGTTATTTTTAAATCTTTGTAAGACATTAATTTAAAATATTAAGTGACTTTCATTATTATTGAAAATTAGGAAAGGCTATTATGATGGATCTTATGAATGGTTTATATGAATGTTGATGACTTCAGCCACCAATGAAAAATGTTTGGTTATTGGAAGAGCACTATGAAATTGTAGTCGAGGCGAGCGAATTAATTGTGATAAACGCTGGCGTCTTCATTTACTGAACGTGATTTGGAATATGCAAAGAAGTTGGGAAGCTGAAGACGTAGCTGCAATAGGCAGGAAATTATGTTAATGTGCGAACGAGACACATTTTAGAAGTGAACAATTATGACCATGTATGCTGTTGATAGTACTCACTATCGTGAATCGTGAAATATTTTTTGATAGCATCAACTTTAATTTGTTTTGTGTTTTAATTTCTTCTTTAATATGACAGATTTCCATTTGATTTTTTATTATTTCTTTATATATCACCCATGCAGGCATCAACGCCGGTAGTAAGACTGCGGGCTGTGCACACCCCATTTTAAAAGCTGAGATATCGAAATATATTTTTGAGTATGTGTTATCGGCATCTGGGGAAGGGTACTTTCGCTTTTCGTGGTATTGCGACTTCCCTACTTCTTTTCCACTCACCGGTGACCCTGATGCTCCGTCTCCCCACCTCTGCTGACAATGCCTCGATCCTTCCTGGAGTCCTGCCTGTCCTGTTGGCACGGCCGGTCACTGAAACAATGGCTCCTTCTCCGAGGCGGGTTAAAACGTCCAGTCAACACTTTTATTGCGGCGCAGCCGGCCAGGCACCGGCCGAGACGCAGAGGACAACCCTCCATTCCTCGCAAACATTTGCCGAGAATCCGGCCGGCGCATTCCAGCGCGCGCTGGCGCGCGGGGCGGGGTGGAGGGGCGGAGCGGGGTCGAGGTGGAACAAATCGGGGAGTGGGGAAGGGAGAGAAATGGGGCTGGATTGGAAGTGGTACGGGACGGGGAGTGGTTGGGACGCGAAGTGGTGGAGACGGACAGTGGTGGAGGCGGGGAACAGTGATGACGGGGAGTGGTGGGAAGGAAGAGTATTGCGGAACGGGGAATGGTAGGGGACGGGGAATTGTACGGGACGGGAAGAAGTGCGGGACGGGGAGTAGTGCGGGACGGGGAGTGTTGCGGGACGGGGAGTGTTGCGGGACGGGGAGTGGTGCGAGACGGGGAGTGTTGCGGGACGGGGAGTGTTGCGGGACGGGGAGTGTTGCGGGACGGGGAGTGGTGCGGGACGGGGAGTGTTGCGGGACGGGGAGTGTTGCGGGACGGGGAGTGTTGCGGGACGGGGAGTGTTGCGGGACGGGAAGTGTTGCGGGACGGGGAGTGTTGCGGGACGAGGAGTGGTGCGGGACGGGGAGTGTTGCGGGACGGGGAGTGTTGCGGGACGGGGAGTGGTGCGGGACGGGGAGTGGTGCGGGACGGGGAGTGTTGCGGGACGGGGAGTGGTGCGGGACGGGGAGTGTTGCGGGTCGAGGAGTGGTGCGGGACGGGGAGTGTTGCGGGACGGGGAGTGTTGCGGGACGGGGAGTGTTGCGGGACGGGGAGTGTTGCGGGACGGGGAGTGTTGCGGGACGGGGAGTGTTGCGGGACGGGGAGTGTTGCGGGACGGGGAGTGTTGCGGGACGGGGAGTGTTGCGGGACGGGGAGTGTTGCGGGACGGGGAGTGTTGCGGGACGGGGAGTGTTGCGGGACGGGGAGTGTTGCGGGACGGGGAGTGGTGCGGGACGGGGAGTGGTGCGGGACGGGGAGTGGTGCGGGACGGGGAGTGGTGCGGGACGGGGAGTGGTGCGGGACGGGGAGTGGTGCGGGACGGGGAGTGGTGCGGGACGGGGAGTGGTGCGGGACGGGGAGTGTTGCGGGACGGGGAGTGTTGCGGGACGGGGAGTGTTGCGGGACGGGGAGTGGTGCGGGACGGGGAGTGGTGCGGGACGGGGAGTGGTGCGGGACGGGGAGTGGTGCGGGACGGGGAGTGGTGCGGGACGGGGAGTAGTGCGGGACGGGGAGTGGTGCGGGACGGGAAGTGGTGCGGGACGGGGAGTGGTGCGGGACGGGGAGTGTTGCGGGACGGGGAGTGGTGCGAGACGGGGAGTGTTGCGAGACGGGGAGTGTTGCGGGACGGGGAGTGTTGCGGGACGGGGAGTGTTGCGGGACGGGGAGAGTTGCGGGACGGGGAGTGTTGCGGGACGGGGAGTGGTGCGGGACGGGGAGTGGTGCGGGACGGGGAGTGGTGCGGGACGGGGAGTGTTGCGGGACGGGGAGTGTTGCGGGACGGGGAGAGTTGCGGGACGGGGAGTGTTGCGGGACGGGGAGTGGTGCGGGACGGGGAGTGGTGCGGGACGGGGAGTGGTGCGGGACGGGGAGTGGTGCGCGACGGGGAGTGGTGCGGGACGGGGAGTGGTGCGGGACGGGGAGTGGTGCGGGACGGGGAGTGGTGCGGGACGGGGAGTGGTGCGGGACGGGGAGTGGTGCGGGACGGGGAGTGGTGCGGGACGGGGAGTGTTGCGGGACGGGGAGTGTTGCGGGACGGGGAGTGGTGCGAGACGGGGAGTGTTGCGAGACGGGGAGTGTTGCGGGACGGGGAGTGTTGCGGGACGGGGAGTGTTGCGGGACGGGGAGAGTTGCGGGACGGGGAGTGTTGCGGGACGGGGAGTGTTGCGGGACGGGGAGTGGTGCGGGACGGGGAGTGGTGCGGGACGGGGAGTGTTGCGGGACGGGGAGTGTTGCGGGACGGGGAGAGTTGCGGGACGGGGAGTGTTGCGGGACGGGGAGTGGTGCGGGACGGGGAGTGGTGCGGGACGGGGAGTGGTGCGGGACGGGGAGTGGTGCGCGACGGGGAGTGGTGCGGGACGGGGAGTGGTGCGCGACGGGGAGTGGTGCGGGACGGGGAGTGGTGCGGGACGGGGAGTGGTGCGGGACGGGGAGTGGTGCGGGACGGGGAGTGGTGCGGGACGGGGAGTGGTGCGGGACGGGGAGTGGTGCGGGACGGGGAGTGGTGCGGGACGGGGAGTAGTGCGGGACGGGGAGTGTTGCGGGACGGGGAGTGTTGCGGGACGGGGAGTGTTGCGGGACGGGGAGTGGTGCGGGGCGGCGAGAGGTGGAGACGAGGAGTGGTGGGAACGAAGAGTGGTACGGGACGAGGAATGGTGCGGAACGGAACGTGGAGCGGGACGGGACGTAGCGGCTGGGAGAGGTGCGGGACGCGGAATGGAGCTGGATGAGGAGTTGGGGTGGACGGCGAGTAGGGCTGAATGGGGCGCCGTGCGGAAGGCGGGCTGGGTGCCTGGGCTGGGTTCAAAACGAGGCGGAGCTCAGAGGACTGGTGAGCGCAGCAAGGCCCCCCTGCCTTGCTGCGCTCACCAGTCCTCTGAGGTCAGTGGGCCCGTGATTTGGAGCGGGGAGCAGAGCTGTGCGAGGAGCTGAGCAGAGAGCTCAACGAGAAGTTCAGCTGAGTGGAGCGAAACGGGGAAGAGACCTGTGTCGGGGTATCGGGGATGGCCATGGAAAAGCGAGCGAGGCGGGGAGCTGAGCAGTGCGGGAGTGGGAGAGGAGTGGGAGTCTGGAAGTACGGGAAATAGCGCGCTATAGAAAACACAGCTGTATGGGAGGCGGGGAGCCGAAAGAGGCGGGCTCCGGAGCGCTGCGGGGCTAGGAACTCACAAGGCCGGGGAGCGCAGTAGGCCAGGGGGCTGGGAGTGGCGCGGGTTGGAACTGGAAGTGGAGGGCGGGGCGGGGAGCGGACGCACTGCGCAGCGGGTTGGACGGACAAGCGGCAGACTGTACGAAGCTGGGTGTGGGGAGGAACGCAATAGAGCGGTCAGATGGGCAAAAGAGAGGAGGGCAAACCATGTCTGCTCCTTGCCCCCCTGCCCCTCTCGCGGATTCGCGGAACGCAGCAGGATGTACGAACAGCGCGCGAGGCGAAGCGAGGCGAGGTTGTATTTAACGCACCCGAGAAAATAAGGTTCCGCCCTCAGTCTCTTGGAATCGCCGAAAGTGTACTAAAGTCTGCCGCTCCCGGTGCGATGAACGCGGGGATTGTTTCTGGAATCCGGCCTCCGGCACGAGTGATTTCGGGAACAAGGGCGTGATGAGATGAAGCTGTTGGACCTAGGGATTCGGTCTACGTTAAAACACTAAGTGTTTCGTTTTTGCGCCACATTATTAACTTTTTCACCTAATTCTAATGATATTTATATTAATAAAGAAAATCTATTGTTCACTGGTATTTCGGCTTTTCGGACTTATCAATGCGATGGCTCGCAGAATGGTGAAACTGCGTTGTCATCGAGAAGTGCAGGTTACAATGGATGTTAGTAGAGGGAGTATAACATGCAGTAATGTATAGTGGCCTATGAAAATATTACTCAATCTCGCAAATGCATTGTTAAAGTGTTTTTCTTCTTTAGTAATATGTATGTGTATGTAAGTGCATCGAAATATTACGTTTATTGAATAGCAATGCATAGAGTTGATATTTGCTACAGAAGTACGGTAGTCTAAATGGATAACAGTTGGAGAAATATTACGTTTATGTGCGAGAGAAATAACACAACCGTGCGAGATACTAACAGAACCCCTGTCACTGCTCATTAATCTTAATATTTTAGTACAGATGTGCGTATTAATTCAGTAAATATAATTTCAGGTGCAAAGAATTGGGTTTCTTCTGAACACTAAGTGTAGTTCTTCCTTTCTCTCTCTCCCGCTCTCTTTTCCTCTCTCTCTCTCTCTCTCTCTCTCTCTCTTCCTATGTATTTGGCCAGATATCTACATACTCCTAATTTCATAACTGAAGCCCGAGCCCTAGACGTTCGGAGGGAAATGCTGATGCTGTGTAGGAACAGCCCGCACTCTAAGAATGGAAGTGACAACTGGATGCGAAAGGAAGAATCGCGGGTGATTCGTGGCCCGTCATCCCACAAGAATTGCAGGAAATCATCAAAAACAACAGATGGAGCTCCGGATGTTCAGAATTGTCAACCACACAGTGGGTAGGATTCACAAAGCTATTGAAAATTCGTTAATTTCCCATCATCACTACTCTAACCAGATCTTTCTGGTCTATTAAATTTGCGATAATACAGTGTTCCAGTTTACCTAACAGTTTTGTTGATAAGTAGTGCCAGTTCGAAGTATCTCATTCGTAGAAAGGAAATATAAGTCCTTCTAGCTCGCTATCTGATCGTTAAGAGATCAATTTCATGAAAGGCGAAACGTGCAATCAGACGGTTATCACGTTTACTCGCTTTTCAGTAGATTACTGTATCACAGATAGATAAAATAAGAAATGATGAAATAAGAAATAAAATGAAAGTGCAAACAACCTTGAACGATACAATCGAAATGAGACAACTAAAATGGTATGGACATATGAGAAGGTTGAAATCGGATAGACTTCCTCAAAAAGTTTGGGAGTGGATACCAAATCGAAGAAGATACAGGGGAAGACCGAGAAGAACAAGGAACATGGCAATAACTGAAGCCATGGAAAAAAGAGAAATGGAAGAAAACGATGTATGGGATAAAGAGGCATGGAAATTGGGATACGGAAAACGGCCAAGGCTGTAAAAAACCGCTAAATAGATAGATACTGTATCACACTGTGTTTGCACTCTCAAAGTTTTAGAAAAGGTACGACACATTTTACTTCTGTAATCACTTGTTCACGCTCTTCAAATATACGTCACGTGCGATAAATTTATTGGTGACCGCACCAATATATAAGCTAGTATGCGCATGGAAACATTAAACCTGAATAAACCGATGTGAATATTTCGATTAAAACATCACTAGTGACGTTCAAGCTCCGGATTGAATGACACAATGACGAAGTGTCAACAGACATAATGTTTTAGTCGAAGTGTTATCGGACTTAATTTTTTAATCGTAGTATCGTGCGATAGTCGCGATATATGAATAGTTAGGGTTACTCTTCGTCCTATTTTCCCAGACACGTCCTCTTTTTAAAGTGAGTAAAACTGCCCGGGGCAAAAAGGAGGAAATGTCCTCTTTTCCTTTTATTGGAAAGGGGGTACTACTTTTAAATGCAACGTAAGATATTGCGCTTTGTTCAACGTTTTCGAGTTCCCAACATAAAAACATTTCATTGTTTTATAAATAAATAACATTTAACTTAAACCGTCTCATCCAACAACCGACAATATCCATAGATCAAATATATCTACATTTACGACCTTTTCTCCATGAAATTTGACCCTGCTGTCATAAGCCGGTATAACGTTTTGAATGATGGTGCTTGTTATAGATCCTTTGCTCTGTGGTGTTACTACTATAAAATGTACTTATATTCTATTCTTGTATTAATCTTATAATATATTTACTTTCTGCTGGCTTGTGGAGTTAATTCTGCTCTGCAGTTTTTACACTTCGAGCAGGATGTCAAAAAGAAAAGCCTTGTTTAATGACATATAAGTTCAAAGCGTTTGTTGCAAAATTAAAAGCAAAGTAAAGTTTTAATTCTTGATGGAGATTTCATCATCTTCCCCGAATACTTCTGGTATAAAAATTGAATATGAAAAGACACAATTGATAATGAAGTAGGCCTATTGTGCGATTGCAGTATTTATTTTGACATGTGATGACAATGATGACAATTTGATGACAATGATTGCAGTATTTATTTTGTCAGCAGTATTTTGTCTTGAAAAACACAACTAATACATTATTATATTAAAAACAATTATATGAAGTGTTCTAATTTCTACAAGGAATGTCCTCTTTTTCTATAATGGAAGTATGGTAACCCTATTAATAGTGATAGCCAATGGCTGTAGCCGATGTAGTCTAGAAATTTACCAGCTATGTCTTTTCTCTCTTTCAAATATTATTTCGATGTGTAATTTTCTCGCTCGCGTTGGTTCCCTACTTTCATCCTCTTTACGTTTTATTGATTGATTAGTGATTTTGACCGCGCCAACAGCTGTCATTAGACCGTTAAGTGTAGTGCTTGTTATATCGTGGGATGTGGCGGTGATCTTCCCCCGCTGGATGGCGAGATCAGGGACCGAGCTATGTCAACTTGCGGGTCAGCGTGACACCGCCACAACCGGGAAAAGCTCTAAGACCCTGACTGGCCTCCCGACAAGTGTGATAATGCAGTGCATGTGAGTGTGTGTGTAAGGAGTGAGGAAGAGGAAGGAAAGATCGCACGCGGTCCCTGGTCCGTTTGTTAGGAAACTACTCAAACATTCGCCTGGTGTTGGTCGGAGAAACGACGGAAAACTACAGATCAGAGAAGCCGATCGCTAGAATTTTCCCCCGGACAGCGGCTGAATTCGGCCTACCTCACAACTTAATGTCGAAAATCCTGTCATCGGCGGGACTTTAGGACCTCGCGGACAGAGACACTGCAGTGACATCAGTTAATACCCTAAACCACCTTTGGGGGTCATTACTTTTTACATAGCACACATTTGAATTTATCTTTTATTCAAATGCTCATGTAAGGCCCATGCTAATTTAATAGGATTCTGTGTGGTTGCTTCTGAAAAATTAACTTGCATATATTTGGTTCTTTTATTATGCTTATGTTCGTCATGTCAAAATTGAATAAGGTGTTCCTTCTGTAAATGCTCTTACAATATTTTTAAAATGGCCTAAACCACTAATAAATAACAAAAAATTGTATTAATACCAGTTCAGATGAACAACGTAAGCTGTTGGATATGTTAGTGTAGGCTTCTTCCTTTCGTTCAACTGAACTGAGCTTGCAAACATTTGATTTGGACTACTCTTTACTAGAAAATCTCTGTCTTTAGTTATTAATCCGTCGACCCGGCATAGGCTATGCGTCACATGATCCTGAGATTACATACACACGACTGACATTACAATTTCTAAGATAGAAATCGAATAGGCTATTCAGCAATTCTGTTGTTGCTTTCTTTTGCCTCTTGTAAATAATCTTTCAAGCAAGTAACACTAAAATGATCATTAAATCAGAAAATAATGTTTTAAAAACGACGTAAAAACGTAAAAATGACTTATTCTTCGAAATTGTCAAAAAATGCAAAAATAATCATAAAATGCGTCATTTCCTTTTGTCACGCAAAATAATGTTTATACTAAAATGGATTGTTCTAAAGTGAAGAGAAAAAATGACTTTTCATTAAAATTTGCCCCTAATTATAACATTGAAACCTATATACTACTGCTATCACCCCCTGCAGCGAAGAATGAGATGAGTTCCAGTGGTTGACACTGGACTTTGTACTTCCTACATTACAACACAATTTCACCAAAATTCATTCAGTGTCTATAAAGAAAGAAATTAACGACTTAGAAGTGACACGTCACCATGTAGAAGTAATCGTTCAAACCATTCTAATATCATTCATTTCATCAACCAACCAGATTAACTATTGTTTTTTTGAAGTAACTTAAGCAAAATAGTATGTATGAAACATGATAAATATGTATCGTGTGGACTGAGGCATAACTACATTCTTTGTGAGTCCCGGCGCACGAAGTCGAAATGAGGCCCCTAATTGATATTGCCATCTTTCTTTGCAGTCGACGGGGTTCTCAATCGGGGTCATGACTTCGGAGACCCCGGTACCGCGCACCGATTGCTCTAGCCTAGCTACGCCTCCGTGTATGGATATTGGGGTGCTTAGAAAGGGGTGTATAATATGAACAAAAAAGATATTGATTCAACCATTTCAGGAGTCATGAGAAGGTATTTGATGACTTCAAGAATTCAGGAAGTAATTTTGCCAGCCCAACAAAAAGGAGAGGTGCTCTTGCTGAACAGAAAAAAAAGGTTTAGCGCACGACTTCTTCGCGACGCGCGAAAGTTGGTGTTGCTTACGAACACACGTCGGGTTGGGACTGTGTTGGTTTACGTTCACGCCATGTTGACTTTAAATTTAGCACATGGCGTCGGCACTACTTACGCACTCCAGGCAAAAGTATAGAGCCTTTGCTTTGCATTTGGACGCAACTTAACGTCTATTTGGAGTACGTTTAACGGCCTTACGGGTCGGTGTCGTGTGGTTTCCGCACAGCACACTTTTAGGTTGCGGACCATTAAAAACGTGTTGCGACTCGCTGCGGTCGTCAAACCGTCGCTTCGTGTCGCGTCGCGTCGGTCAAGGTGAGACGTAACACTTTGCAAACACCTACTGTCTGGTTCAGCCTACGGTTTGTACAGTGACGCACGTACGGATGGTGTAACGGTTAGCGTATCGGACTCTTATACCCAAGTTGGCAGGTTCAGACCCAATCGAAGCCGTGGATTTTTAATGGCGAAACAATACCTTCGTACGCCTTTCTTCGGAGGGGAAGTAAAGCCGGCTGTCCCATGTTAGTGGATTTACTTGCATGTAAAAAATCCTCAAGTCTAAATGGCGCGTCTGAGCCAAATTCAAATCGCCTGTTTCGTCGCCCAAGAAATACCTCCTTTCTAGTGGGTGACTGGAGCGTAGCGAAATTTGCGTGATCAGACGGAAGAGCGGGTCTGAAGTCCGAGTCTCGCCACGTAAAATAAGGCATTAATTCAATTCAATACGGATGACACGCACATAACAGTTGAACGATTTTTCCCCCCAGAAATGACAATGATTGTTTGAATTCGTGTAAACGGGCAAAATGTCTTTGTTGGGGAACCGCAGATTTCGGTGGAACTGGAGATTCCACGGAACTGGAACAGCGTCCAAGTACGCATAGCCGAACAAATGGTTGGTTGCAGGTTTTGGTCCAGCGTAAAGGTGCGACGGAGGTGACTCAGAGTATCAAGTGATGTCACTGCAAAGCCTTTGTCCGGGTGGTGAGGCTTTGAGTCCGGACGATACACAGTGGGCTAAATGGAGACTCCAAAAGGAACTACCTTTAAACTTATAGATTCTTGGCATTTCGGGATGAGCCGCATCTCGGTCAATTGTGCTGACGATCCAGCCATCTTGCTGTGAACTTCTTCAGAGCTATACTGTTGTATAGCTCTAAAGCAGGCCACAGCAAGATGGCCGAAACGTCAGCACAATTGACTGAGACGCGGCTGATTCCGGATAGCCAAGAATGTATTGACTCCTTCCGCGGAAGCCTACAAACATATACCTTTAAACCTCTTGTTTTAAATGTTTCAGGGGAAGGGAATGGAACTTTATAGTTGAAAAGAGGATTCACAATAAATAAATTGCGTTCTTAACCGCTTATGTTTATTATTAATTACTAATGTTTAATAAAAGTTAACAAAATAGACACTGAACAAAAAAAATAATATTCTCAGTAAATATATTATCAACTAACTAAATATATTAACAACTCAAAATTTAATATTATTTATTTAAAGTATTACCTACAATTCACAGTATCTCAATGAGTAATTTAAATTTTCAACTTTTATCGGGCACAACCCTCTAATGCACACATTCCGAATAATCTGGTGTATCCTTATTCTCCGATGTGTATAAACTTGACTTCTTGAATAATTTTAACAACGCAAAGGTAAATTATGGTAACCTCTTTCGCGACTTCTGTGAAAGCACTGAATCATATTTCCAAGGAGAATATGCGGATCTGTTTAGTAATTCTTCCGGAAACACTTCCTAGCATTCCAATTTGTATCTTCTGAAATGTTTCGGTGTCTGAGAGCCAATCTGTTCTAAGTCCATTGTACTAGTTTTTTTCAGTGGGGTCATTTGAAGTTTTTGTATGTGGTTGGTAAGTATGGAGTAGATCAGTACGGAATGAGTTTGTTGCATGCTAATGGAGTGGAATATTTACAATTTTCTTTGATGCACATATGTTGACAGAGATAGAACACCCGAAAAATCTCATTTTGTTACAAAAATGCATTAAGAGACTTCTGGTTCTCAGCCATCGATTTGTCTTCTTTCTTAGACTTCATAGGATCCTTGTCCAATTGGAATTGAATTGAATTTTTCGCCATGAATGAAATTTTCTGAACGGAGAAAGGCATACCATAGGAATGGTAAAAAGCTACAGTTTTGCAGTGCCTCAGGCGTACTCTTTAAATGCTTCAGTCCATTGCGTTAACAAAATATATTATTGACAATGTTATGGGCGGTGCCCCGCTGGTGGGAGATACCTCGATGGAAACCCCACGTTAGTCGACGGGTAGGACGGCGCGGGATCTCGTCATTCAGCCGGGGAAGATCATCGCCATCTCCTGGAATAAAAAACACGCGCTTCACTTATGGGATTAATTTCCATAAGAGTTGACGCGCCTGGAAATATCTCTCTCTCTCCCTCTCTCTCCCTCTCTCTCCCTCTCTCTCCCTCTCTCTCCCTCTCCCTCCCTCTCTCTCCCTCCCTCTCTCTCCCTCCCTCTCTCTCCCTCCCTCTCTCTCTCTCCCTCTTTCCCTCTCTCTCCCTCTCTCCCTCCCTCTCCCTCCCTCTCTCTCCCTCTCTCTCTCTGGCCACAAAATAATTAATCAATCAATTCGGCCTAGAATTGATCGGATACATCATTGAAACTTACCCATCAGAGAAGCCAGCCACTGACATTTTCCCCTAGGCAGCGGTTTAATTCCACCTGTCTATTAAGGTAGTGTCGAAAATCCTCCACCGTCGAAACTCAAACTCTAGGATCTCTCGCACAGAGTCGCTCCACTGGCAACAGCTGTTGCCCTGAATCATCTCAGCCGGCGGAGAATGGATAACTCGGTGGAAGATAAGGAGGAAAGTGAGAAGGGGAACTTCGATAAGGAAGATAATGAGATACACAAGACTGAGAAAAATAGGACAGAAAAGGCTAGGGGACTGGAAATGGTAGCAATAAGTGTCAGATTGGTTGTATGAATAGGAGGAGAGGCCTACAGCTGGGGGAGGTGGTAAATTAGGCAGGGATGTGCTTTGGTGAAGTGGACTGAGCAGTTTGGTTGTGGACAATTGAACTGAACGACGTAGGCATTGTCATACGCAATGGCATTGGGATACTCCACAGAAACCAGAGATTTCACGATTCCAAGTGTCGAAAAACCTACAGTTTAAAAAAGAGCTTTGAAATTTAAAGGAGACGAGACGAGAACGAAGATTGAGAGGATTTGGAGGTCGATGTTGATAGAGAAGGCGTCTGCATGAACGATGGATAGGAATGTGGTGTGCCGGCGAATTTAAATTGTATGAGTGAGAATTTCAGATCCAACGTATGATTTACAGCTGCAAGGTCCAACTACCTTCTAAGGGGCAAGCCTCCACGTGCAGTTTTGTGGCCTGGGGCGAGGAACCGATGATAATCTGTTCACCACAAAGCGGGTCGTACATACATGCTTATATAGTCGCATAGTCGCAAAGTTGCTGCAGGAGGAAAATTACATTTTTTGGCTCAGCAGAGATCAGTACTGTTAATTCACGTTGTAATGTCTCTCATGCATACGTTTTTGAATCAATTTTCAGTGTCTGGGGAGCGAAATAAAACAAATAAGACTTGTTTGAATTAATGAATTGAAAATTATTTGAACATCCAAAACCATATTAAAATTTCAAAAATTAAGATTTCATAACAATTGATTTCAAATTGTGTGTCCTGGTTTCATTTCACTTAGAAAAAAATCTCTTTTAGAACCTTCAGTTTACTTGGTTATTAGTAACTCCAGATAAACATATCTACCGAATTTACACATTTCAACTGCTTCTTTATTTTAAAGTTTTTTTCAACAAATATATTAGTTTCTTATGTAAATAATAAAACAATTTGTTTTTTTATTGTGTTTCTGGAGTGTTTCTATTTCTATGCTTCTACAATGCCAATTTTTGCTTCGAACTAACTTTTGAGTGTTTATTGCGGCTCAACCTTTTGGAATATCCCAGTAGTTTATTCGACAAAATATGCTTATATATATAAACACCGTTTTACTTATGACAGCACTGTATGTTTAAATTCACTAATAAGGAATTTATCTCCTAATACTGTATCAGTGCCTCCAAACAATACAGCTGAGCTATTACATAAGCAAGTGAGACGCGTTGTTAATCCTGAAGAAAAAATAATTGAAGCTTTTAGTCATATTGAAGTAAAAAAAAATATTGATATAAAGTTAAAAGGTGTGAGTGAGTTACTAAAAACTTTTTATCTAGAATACGAGAAGGAAAAAAGGAAACTACGGAAAAGACGTTTAATGAAAACAAGCGTGATAGGAAAAAATGTAGAAGGCAGGAAAAGTACATTCTATATCTGTGGGTCGGAGGTATAGGACACTATGTCCATTTTTGGCCAAAATAAGATTTTTGGCACAATAATATGAGCTTTTTGTCCTCTATCCAGAGGTACACTACACTTTGTCCTACATCTAATAATAGCGGAGTAACGGTGCTATAAAATAACACCAAGTCCATTTTCACTTAGAGGTATGCAAACCTTCAAACAGCTCTCCTAAAAAATTTAGTAAATGTGACATAGTGTCCTACACCTCTGACCCACAGATATATGAACGACCCATGTTGCAAATACTTGTGTTACAAAACTGTTATACCATTATCCGGTAGAATCTCCAGAGAAAACGTCATGTAAAATGTTCTTCACTATACTATTTACTTCTCCTATTTACAATAATATCCCGTTCGTTCTGAATGTATTATTAAATGAGGTTGATTTTCATTATTGGCATAGTTTTCGCCTCGATATTATGCAATATTTGAAAGTGATATAATTATGTTTTTCAGCGTTCTCGGGAAAATAAAGTAGTTTTCATTGGACGTATAAATGCATATTTTCGCATTTCAATATTAATTTACCATATTTTTTAAAAATTCGCAATTAACGAAATATAAAAGAAAATTGGTTGACAGTGTCAAGGATTTGTTGGATCAGTTTAGGAACGCTAGTTTTTATGACATATTAAAAAAACATTGCGGAACTTTTAATGCAATCATAGTGCAACTTTCTTGAAATAAGATATGTTGCTTAAAAAGTATATAATTTCCTATTCTATTTTCTGGAAAACATATATTATTCAAGAAATATAAAATTGGTATGGAATTGTTCTCATTTTGGTCGTTAAAAACTGTCTCAACTTACAATAGATGCTGTATCGTTCAAAGAAAAAAAATACCAGCCATATAGTCATTTTTTGTTTTTATATATTATACTCCCAGTTAAATGAATTCATAGTTTATATATTTTTGCATATATTATCATTTTCATGTCAAACATATAAGCCCCCTAATCTCAGTACGTCATCAACTCTCTTAATATTCAACTACTCGCAAGAGTAAAAATTTACCAAGAAACTTAACAAAATACGCATAAAACTTACCTAGAGTCTTCCTTCGGTCTTAAATGTCACTTTGTTTCCAGACGAATAGTGAAAAGTTAAGGAATTTTTGGATGACAGTTTGGGTGGGGTATTACAAAACGTCTCTTTAAGAAACTATAAATGATTCTGCAATAACTTGCTTAGAATTTGGTATCTTTAGAGAGTTTATTTATGGTTAGTTGTACAGTATGTCGTAGTAGTCGGCATTTTATGATAATGCATTTGATTTCCTTGTGTTAATGGAAAGGGGAAGGGAATGGATGGGGAAGGGACTTAAAAGTTTTCCGTGAAGTATATCTCATTGTTACGGCGGCAGATCTGTAGATGATAAGGCCTTGAATTTAACATTGGTTTAAATTTTCTAACACAATTTCCTACATGTTGTAACTGCGGAAGCTTGCGATCAATTTTCTAATTTTGTTTCCCGAATTTGTTTTCACCTTTTCGTATGCTATATTGCCATGTTGCTAACACGAATGTCAGTCTCTTGTTAGTAAATTAGTCGACAAACGACGAAAGTACACCTTGATTGCATATGAAATTTGGTTATCAAATATTGTGTCATTAGGAAACTAATTTTATAGCCCGTTATAGCACTCATTTGCTTTGACAAAAACCTTTGCAAATTCATGTCAACTTGTTTGATGCACATAGAGTCTTTCAAGTAGTGAAATAAAAAATAGTTAATTCTTTGGACTTCTACACGAACGATTTTATAGACGTACCTATGATACATGAACTGCTTCTGAATGAATTGCAATCTGAGTTTTTATTTGCCTTTCGCTGTGAAGTATAGACTTAAAGGTAAGTACATTTTTTTCCCGCAGGTCCATCCGCAGATTTTCTACCTACTCCCAAACTCCCCATTTACTGTTTAATCGAAGACAATAAATAAACCCAGTAAAGCACGTGCCAAAGGCGAATATATTGGCTGTTCGCGAGGAGAATAAGAGGAAAGCAAGCAATAAGAAAGAACTTGGCGAGAAGTGCAGCTGCGCTTCGTCGGCTGGGGGGGGGGGGGCTTTCCTGGCGGCTGGCGACGACGGCCGCTGCCGAAGCCGAGCGCAAAAAATGCGCGTATATTATTGGAGGTGTGATTTGTAGGCAGTTAAGTCGTGATTTTACTGGCTCTTTCATTGGCACAATTTAGGCGTCCGGACTGCCGCGCCGGCCTCCAGCCACCCTCCCGCCGCCTCCGGCCACTTGTTAGCCAGGCGCCGCTCGCTGGGCAGCGAAGACGGACGCCATGGGATTCTCGTTTCGGGCGCTCGTCTCTCTCTCTTCGGCTTTCTGTGCTTCTCACCTCGGGTTCCTCCTTCTCGAACTCTCCATAATCGTACTCTTTCTCCACTTCAATATCTCCTCTTCTTAATTATTTCCATACTTAATTTTTGCCTTCTCAGAATCGTACTTTTGTTTCATTCCCTCGCACTCGTTGCCATTGCCTCGTTCATCCCTCTTTCTCCCACCTCTTCCTTCCCCCGCCTTCTCCGCTATTCTCCTCTTTCCATCTCCTCCCATTTTCCCTCCCTGTTCCTGCCCTTCTTTCTCCTTTCATCAAAGCATATCAGCTATAACCTCTTCTTTTTTCTCTCCTCTACCTTCTCATCCTCCTCTCTACATTTTGCCCTCTTTGTTCCGCATCCTCAACTAATTCTCATATTGTCTTAGTAATTATTTTCCTCTCCTTTCTCGTTCGGTTTCGCATATTTCTCTTCATGGAAGGGTATTCTAAATATCCCACTCCGTCTCCTCTCCCTCTACGTGCAATACGTCTAGTTCACTTTCTTAGAAATATGCGACTTTCTTTGTACCTATACTCGTATCTTTTAGCATATCATTATGTAAATATCATTGCGTTCTGGAACTTGGCACTATTCTCCGCTTCTGTATGTTCATGGGCCTCCCACATTTGCCTCGTCATGTGTTGTTCGTGCAGACTCTTAACATGACATCGACCTCGCTACCATGAATAGTTATGTTCTGTTCAGGCGGATAATAATACCAAGAACAGTGGATTACAGATAGGAGCAATTGTCTACAAAAATAAGACCTTTGAAACATTTTATCGACAATATTCCATCGACATTTTGGAGCTTATTTATTTTGGCGCATATTAATACTTGCCGCTAAATGTATACGATACTAGAAGTACTAAATTCAAACTATCAGTTTTTTAATACGTGTGAAAAAGGCGACTTTTGGAATTTACAAATATCACGTTTTCTTATTTTATATTTAGTTGCCGTGGGATTAATTTAATATATTATTCATTTTTATTTATCATATTATTTTCTGTTACATTTCACTATGTAATGAATAAACACGAGTAATTAATATGGATTTGGGTAATAATTCAGTTTGCAGAATTATAATCTCTTGAAATATGGAGTGAACCTTCGTTATGAATCGATGTGCATTTTCTCAAAATTTTGTTAGCGTTGTGTATTCCATAAGTATCAGCACAGAGCAAAGGCAAAGTACTAATATTAAAGCCTTACAGTTTTCTTGGGAAAACATTGCGTCGCTAGTATTTGCTGATAAAGATGTCCGTTTCTTAACGCATATTCTTCGATCATCTTTTCGGCGAACTTCCTCGACTTTTTATGACAGAATATAGCAGACTGGCGTAATGTCTTTGCGATACTTGCAATGAATTGTCCATGTTTGTCTGAAGTTTTGTTCAGGAGGGGTTGATTCGATGTGGGAACTTTAATATCGATTTTTTTATATTTCCAACAATCTCGCTTCGAAATAAAATATTGTGTCTCTTGTGAAGACATATTTTAACAACACGAAATATTTTATGAGCGATTAGTGAATTATATTGAGTTGGAAACTTTTCAGATAACCACTACGTTTTCTTCTTTATAGACGATAACAAATAATCTGTGTCATTAGATTGATTAATTCCTGTTTCCGGGCGCGTCAGCTGCTATGGCGTTTGTCTCGTAAATAAAGTGCATGTTTTCATCACAAGAGGTGGAGATGTTCTTACTCCCCTGGATGGTGAGAACTGGCACCGACCTTCACGTCGACATACGAGGCTATCCCTCATCCACGAATCTCCCCTAAAAGGGAACGGCCCCGGGGGGGGAGGACTCTAAAATACCGATTAGAGCAACCGACCGTAAGAATTCGTCTCCAGACAGAGACTGAATTCTTCCTAGAAAACTAGCTAGTTACTAGTGCCAAACATCTTGCCACAATCGGGACTTGAACCCTAGAACCTGCCTGTCAGAAGACCTGTAGTGACATTATTTGATGTCTAGAGCCACCATATCCAGTCAGATGCTTAGGAATGAGATATTTCCATAGGAAGTATGTTAATTGTTGAAGGTTGAATATCCCCACTTACTTCCCCACAAGGCTCCAATATATATATATATATATATATATATATATATATATATATATATATATATATATACAATGAGTAACTAATGTTGCCTGTGTCAGCTTCTGGCCTTCCAAGACAATAAGGCGATCTAGGAGCACGTGGGGGCGCGCGTTCGCGCTCGCTCGTCTGGCATTCACAGGCACGCATTCGCTCTCGCGCACGAGCGGCCGCTCTCGCTGCTCCCGGAGGAAGACCGGAAACCCCATCTCCTTGAATTGAATTGAATTGTGGCGAGACTAAGGCCATGAGGCCTGCTCTTCCGTCTGACCACGCAAATTTTGCTAAGCTCCTTTCACCAACTAGCAGGGAAATGAGGTATTTCTTGGGCGAAAAACAGGCGATTTGAATTTAGCTCAGAGGCGTCATTTAGGCTTGAGGATCTTTTACATGCAAGTAAATCTACTAACATGGGACAGCCGGTTTTACTTCCCCTCCGAAGAAAGGCGTACGAAGGATTTTTTCGCCTTTGAAAATCCACAGCTTCGATCGGGTTTGAACACGCCAACTTGGGTTCAACAGTCCGGTACGCTAACCGTTACACCATCGCCGCGCGCCTTCAGGCGATCTTCAATCTTTGGGCGCCTTGGGGCGACCGTTTTCATTGTTTCCCGTGACCCATCGGACAAATGCTTTGCTTCTGAACTGTACTAAATGTAACCCCAAACGTTCACACGGCTTTTACATTTTCGACGTTAAAAATTAAATTGAATGAATGAATGAACGAACAACAAATATGTCAAGCATTGTATGTTGGTGGCTGTGATTGAACGAAAAATATATATTTTTCCACATATATTTTGGTACTTCGTACTCACATGCGGTGGAAATCTCAAACAAACTTTAATTAGACCATGGTCTATCAGTTCGATAAAAAGATGATGAATGATATGATGATGAATGATTTAAATATATCCCTATTCAAATTACAATAAACAATGATCCTACCTATATATTAGCTTTAACTAATCACGCCTACAAGTCGTTTACGACTAACGCCCATGCAAACATACTGACGTACACTTACCGTCTTTTCGTGAATTCTTTTACGTTTTGTCAAGTGTTCCAATCGGAACAATATCGATTTGAGGATCAAAATAATCGAACATGTTAGTAACTTCCAAGAGTTCTTGGTTATGTACTGACTTCTACTTGCTAGATTCTTCCCTTAGGTTTCCTTCGGGTAATAAATTAATATTCTCTGCAAGCCAAGCGTTTGAAGGACGTATACGACACATATATCAACGTCTATGTTGATGTTGTTGTTCTTGAAGTCAGAGTCAGTGTTCACTAGTAAGAGTGTTGAGAATAGAAAGGCGTTAATTCTCTTTCCATCCTTCGGATTTCCGAGAAAATTTGCCGTTCCTAATCAAATTAACACCTTCATCATACGTAGCTGATCAGATTGCAATGTGGCGACAACTTTTGCTCCCTCCTACAACAACACGTGGGTAACGAAATTAATTAAAGCTAAAATGGAGATCGTCTCTATGGAACAGGCTTGCAGCCTAATCCGTAATATCAATGATATGAATTCTTCTGACACACCTTTTGGTACCACATGGGAGAAAGCAATGGCGGATTCATGGGACCAAGCCATAGCTTTCGACACAAGTCCAATTCACCAAGGGTCTGGAGGAGAGTTCCAGCGACCGACTGCTATGAACAGAAGTTTTCCGTGGTTTCTCCAATGAACGCTAGGCGAATGCCGGCGCACCACCTTAAGAATCAGGCCACGGACCGCGCGCCGTCTTTCCTTCCTCTTCCTTGCCCTGTCCTCCTCTTACACTTACAGCCACTTCTCCATCACTCGGGAGATCAGTCGGGAGCGTAGTGCTTCTCCTGGCTGGGGCGGTGCACCTCCGGTGGGTGATAACTTGTTGGGGAAAACCGCGCCGGCAGTGTTGGTCGGAGCCGGATCTCACCATCGGAATAGGTCGACACCATCTTCCGCGTTAAATCATGCACCGCGCTTACGGGACTAATTACCTTAGCAGTTGAAGCGCCCGGAAACTCTAATCAATCCACGAAGAGAACTTACTGAAATTGCGACAGCCGTGAAATATTGTCCGGCTCCACGTCTGCGAGAAGCTGTCCCCACACTCCACCCCAGCCGCTGCGGTTGACACATCCGGGCCACACGGCGGCGTGTTTCCCCTCGAGGACACTGTGATGTTTCGGAGAACGTTGTCGTTGGGGTTTTCGTGCGGAGTCCCCCAGAGAAAGCAGCCAGCACGCGCACCGGGAAGGCTGTGGAGTTGCGCAATATCCACCGAGAGACACCTCCACGGGCGTCGCCGCGGTCCAGTTCCTGTACTTGTCAACGCGACATTGGCGGAGATCGGTATTTCTGGAGGAGCAGATAACGGATCTGGCAACTGTGCTTGTAGCAGCTCACGTGAATCGAATTTAAGAATTTCTGGATTCTTTGTTTCCTCCATGAAACTAATTTCATCCACAGGGTTTTAGTGTGTGTTTAGAATCTGTTCCTCCAGAGGCAGATTTGTCGTTGAAAAATTCGTTGTGTGTGAGTCAACCACGGACGTGTTTCTCCTTCCAAATGATCTCTTTTGTTTTATTATTTTCGTCTTACCATTCTCTTCGAACGATATAGCCGACCACAAACACTAGATCGTGTAGGAACGTGAAAAAAACATATTTTCACTGTACTAAGCATGATAATATAATTTATTTTTTAGAGATGTAGGTTAACAGGATATCATACTCGTACTGTATCTTTCTAAATGTTTCGTGAGTTTCCAAATTATGGATAGTTTTGCGTTGTGTGGAAATGAATGCTATGAAATCTTCCAGAAGAAGAAGAAGATAATGATTATAAAAATTTAAATTGTGACAAAGTTCCGTGGAGAATATGATGGAGAAAAACCCCCAAGAGGGTGTCGGACTGCACAGTGGAACTGCTGGGTCGCTGAGTCGTTGCATACCTCAGTAGCTGTATCGTTGAATCGCTGAAGTACTG
This sequence comes from Gryllus longicercus, assembly GCA_038098605.1. NCBI lineage: Eukaryota > Metazoa > Arthropoda > Insecta > Orthoptera > Gryllidae > Gryllus > Gryllus longicercus. Next base: position 215,007 of record JAZDUA010000040.1, read on the forward strand.
ACACGCAGAATCGCTGAGTCACTGAGTCATTAAATCATTGAGTCGCTGGGGCTCATTCGCTCTGCACGATGCATGATGTTAGTCGTGGATTTGCATAGTACTTATCAGGCAGACCGTGCGGTGCACCAGAGACATTTGCATGAAAAGAGAGAACCCTATTCGGACGCGATAGCGCCTCTGTTCACACTGCCCGCATTTCCTTAGGACAGTGAGGAGAGGCCGTTCAGCTCCACCAATTTTCCAAGAGCTATCGCGAGAAAAAAAAAAAGAGAGAGACACAGAGACAGGGGGACGGAAACGGGAAAGGAAAAGAAAGAAGGGTTTTTGAATAACTCGACCTCGACTTTGACTCAAGTTGAAGAAATCAAATCATTCAATGGTGTGTACTCTTTCCCATTCTAGAAAACAAAAGATTAATAGTTACACTGGGCTAATCTCTTTCTTTCTCGTATGTAGAAGTACATATTTTTACTTTCCCGCATACGTACGTATATACGGACTAATACGTGTAATATAGGGAAAGTTATGTAATTCTGTGTAAAATCGATTTCGAGATTTCGATTGAAATACACGTTTTCGGGTCCTCTGATGACGGAAAAGTGTTTTTTTTCAAAACGTCCGTCTGTCTATCCGTTCGTCTGGCATCTGTGAACACTACTAGGGTCTAAACCATGCGTAGGATTTTTTTTTCCAAATTGAAGAAACCCGTGTCGATCTGGCTCCAGACAAATCTTTTAGATTTTGAAAAACGTCTTCAAAAAATTTTCGCAAACACGGCTCCAATTGTTTTCTTTAAATTTCTTTTAAGAATGGAGCAACATACACCTATAAACGTAAGCATAGGTCCGATTTTCACGGTTAACTCTGAATTTTAGAAAATTTCAAAATAATGAGTTTTGATCGGTATCTTCCTACAATTACAAAATTGCGTGCAATATGTTAATTTTAAAAAAATTACAAAAACATGACTTTCTCAAACATAGCTGCAAATTTTGTTTTCAAACTTTCGGTACGGATAGCACTATGTGTACTCTACAAAATGACATAAACGCCATATAGCTCTATTCTTTTGTTTTTTCAAAAATTACACAAATATAATTTTTTGACTTGTCTCTCATGTTGTTAATATTTGTATTAGTGGCGATCTGTTCACATTATTGTATTTATGAGTACTTGTACTTTAAATAATGTCATATAAGTTTCTCGAAAATTCAACGGTGTTCTGTGAAGACTAGCTCAAAATTACGCATTTTCAGAAACTCTCAAACGGCTTTTTCTAAAAAACGGCTCCAAATTTTTCTTCAAACAATTCGAAAATATAGTGGTAATTGCACTCTTTAATATGACTTAAAGTTCAGCTCGGTGTATTTTTTGTTTTTTCAAAAATTACAAAAATGTAAATTGTTTGAAAGATCTCTCACAACGTTGACATGCACATTTTCAGCAATGTTTGAACACAATTGTATATGTGAATTATAGTAAACGATATTAGAGTTAACGACGGCAACTTACTGGCATCTTCCTGGCATCTTGCAGCCCAGCATTTGTGTTTCCGCATCGCGTCGTGATCCGGGTTAGCGCAACCTTTGCACTGGGATATGTCATCCGGCGTGGCGCGCGGCGCCCTGGGGCATCGGACGCGCAGCGGCAACGGGCCGGGGTCTTCCCCGCCGGCGCAGCGCCCAGCTCCCCTCAAGGCCGACCGCCCCCCAGCTGCTGGGACGTCAGCATCGGCACACGCGGCAGAAGGGCGGAACCAGATGAGGTTCATGGGGCTCATGGCGATCTTTTTAAAATGGTTAGGACTCACGTTAGGGTTCCTCCTTCGCGTCTCTTCGCCTTCGTCTCCGTGTCTAACTCTGCCTCTGCCTTCGCCTCTTCCTTCGCCTCTGCCTTCGCTTCCGCCTTCGCCTCACCCTTCGCCCCTGCCTTCGCCTCTGATTTCGTCTCTGCCTTCGGCTCTGCCTTCGTCTCTGCCTTCGTCTGTGCCTTCGTCGGTACCTTCGTCTCTGCATTCGTCTGTGCCTTCGTCTCTTCCTTCGTCTCTGCCTTCCTCTTTGCCTTCGTCTCTGCCTTCGTCTCTGCCTTCGTCTCTGCCTTCGTCTCTGCCTTCGCCTCTGCCTTCGCCTCTGCCTTCGTCTCGGTCTTAATCTCATGTGTCCGTCTTAGCGTTTTGTCTCCGTCATCTCCCTTTCAGTTTTCGTGTCCGCCTCCATCAACGTCTGTCTTCATCTCCTTGGCGTCCAGCGCGCGGCGGCGAACGGCGAGCCAGCGCGCCGTTCCCGCGGCCTTGAGGCGCTGCGTTGGAAAGTGGGGTGAGTGAGTGGGTGGGTGGCAAGACGACCACTGCCGCCTCGCGTCACCCGCCGCGTCCTTGCGGCCAACGGACCTCGCGGCGCCAGATGGCTCCGGCGCAATTTAGCGATCGTTTGTCCTTAATCTTTGGTTTAAAGTGACCGCTCACCTCGATTAAGCGGTCGCCTCAACTATCAGCAATTTTTAGTGGAACCTTCTTCATAAGACACTTGTAAATATTCTCTAATTTCGACGATCACCTGGCGACCGGGCATATTTCGTATATTGACCTTTATTGCGCGATTACTTTCTATTTCAAGTAACCAAAAATGATTTTAATAAATTTCTCTTAATAAAACAACAAACCGTTTCTTCCATTCTGAGCCTTCCTATGGGTTGCTAATTCGTCGTTCCCTTTAATGCGAATTTGTTACCGCCGCGTTCGCGAATCCGATCTGAACGTCATTCGCTGTCTTCTTTGTCAGACGACCCGGCTGGTTGCTACAGAATACGGATTGCTGCAAGACACATAGTAAATGTATTCGTGTTTGCGTGTTTGATACGGCGATGAGGGAAAGCGACTTTGTCGAGAGCATGTGTGTGAGCGAAAATTCTAAGGTATGTTGTGATTGGCCAAAATGAGGCCACGTGATCCTAAATACCAATTTAAATTGTATTTTGCCATTGCTGGTAATACATATGTTAATGAGAACATGAAGAAAAATATACACGATATCATACCGATTAGCATAATTCGATATAATTTTCGCTTCCAGAAACTTCATATATTTCATTAAGTAGCCGACTCCATGAAACCAAACTTTTGTGCCAGAAGCTTTGTGAGCGCATAAAAAAGTCAGATTTCACTGTTTTTTGACGATTCCCGATCACACAGGAACAGAGCCTTGCAGCAAGTGGAGCTGTTTGTGGAGCGCAAGTCGACGGAAATTATGGATTGTTTCAACCACGTGGATGTCGCTTAGTTGAGTTCATCGTACCATCCCGTATGAAATTCTTCCTATCTATAATCATTCTTCTATCATCATCGATTACGTCCGATGATCAGACATATAGTAAATGTATAGTAATGTAAGTGTAATATAGTGTAATAGTATTAATATAGTAAATGAGTTCTAACAAACGCAATTTGTTCTCGTAAGATGTGGGGCAGTAACTAAATAAGCTTCTCCAGCCACAGCATGCCTCCAGCGTCGTATATGTTAATATTTCGATTTTGTAGAAAGTATGGCTTACTTTGTTACTATGTACGTCTTGTTCACATTTATGAAGAGCTTGGATCAGTAACAGGAGGACTTTGACCAAACCGAGAATTTAGCATTTTCGAACAGCGCAGATTTTGCACTGGCTGATGTCACTTATCTTGTCACTGATTATCACGTGATTATATCACGTTTAGTTTCAAATGTTGAATAATTTGTAAATCGGTTTCTATAATCAAACGTCAATTAATATCTTTAAATTACGTGCGTCAATGTGAGTTGCGTCATAGGTCTCTTTAATGATTATGGTGATGTATGTGTCGTAGTCCCTATGATACAAAACTGAGGATCGTGTATTTGCATCGTGCAAAATCGAAGGTCTGCAAACTGGAAAAACCTAACTGCAAAAGTAACGCTAAAAATGTGTGGCCTTGGCACAATGAGATGGCGAAGACGTCATTTTCCGGTTCGGTCCAACTCCTGGAAATTTGTTAATAATCGGAGATCGTGAACAGCCAAATTGTTGAGCGTGAGAATACAGTTATGTCAATAAGCTAGAGAAAAACTTCTAAGCCCAACGCCTAGCGGCAGGGAGCGAGACAGAAAGAGAGAGAAAGAAAGAGAGAAGGAGAAAGAGGAAGAAAGAGAGAGAGAGAAAGAAAGAAAAATAAAGATAGAGAAATAAAGTCAAAGAGAGTGAGAAAAGGGCTTTGATTATCGAATCTGAACTCAACTTTGCTACGAACAGCTAAAACGGATTACCTAGAATATAAAAAAAATCTGTTGCCTGGGGCAAATGGACTTCGAATTCTTTAATACAGAACCGATTACCTGTTTGAAATTTCTCCCAAATTAACACTCTTTAATTGCTCTCTGAGATCCATACACCGCTACTAACGAAAAACTGATGAGAAATTAACATATCGTATGTTCATGAGAAACGCACGTAACGAAATTTACATGTCTTATACGAAACATGACTGCAAATAATAGTGTTTTAGATTATTGTTCCTGTCACAGGTAATACTTGGTCATTACTTTCATATAAGACAAATATTTAGGTATCAAATATTTATTGAAATCAAATTTTAAAAATATTATTTATATCTAATGTATTAAAAATATTGTATACATAATTAATTTACATAATAGCGACGTTTCGGAAATAATTTTTTCCATCTTCAGCATTGATTGAACTTTTTAGAAACTCCCAGTTTGAAAATGTTACAAGAATGATCACATGACGATTCGTTTATGAATTAAATTAATTAGTTATACTGCTCTTGCCTAGTAAGTCCTGATACTAAGAGGTGTAGCTACTTAGGCAAAGCAACTACGTGGAACGCCGTCCACGTGAGATCGAACACTCGTTCGATAACACATTTTCTAACTGGGAGTTTCCAAAACTTTTAAACAAGCGTAAATATGGAAATAATTATTTAGGAAACGACGCGATTATTAAAGTTAATTAACAGTGTGCATGTTTTCTCGTAAGGCAAAAATACAAAATTTCCAGTAACATTCTTCACATCTAAAATAATTCACATTGTTTTAGTTATTATATATTTTCGTAAAAATTTCAAACTCTTCTGAGAGTATTATATATTCATCATTATTTATATGCTCTTAGGAGGTTTAAAAGATATGAAAAAGTCATGAATACCATTTAATTTTCAGCAAAAATATCTCAGTTTCATTTCATCTGCACGGCAATCTCTCAAACAAATTTATGTATTTATCTTGCATGTATTTTCACGTCTCCATGTAGGTAATGAGTTAGCAACAATTTGTGTCATATTATCATAGAACTGTTTCTACATGAATGTCTCATTGCTGGTTGGTTAGGAATATATTAATATTGTATAAGTTTAATAAGATATGTTTTGACACTTCTGGAAAAATTTAAAATGAAATGAAATGAAAATGGGTATAAAAAAATTAAAGTACAATGTATTTTAAAATAATTATAATTTTTCTTAATGAACACGTATAATTATTATAACAGTTGCTTCTTACCCGTATCACTGAATACGCCATACATTTACAATATCCGATTACTACAGAATTCTTTTCTAAATTTTCTCTTTTTTTTGTCATTTCTAAGCCTAATTATTGATCAAAATGAATAGATTAAAAGAAGTCTTCGTACAAATCCAACGTACCCTTTTATGAAAGAGGAATGTCAGTTCTAACAATTTTTAGTGCCCAAATGCTTTCTACAGCTATGTAAAACGTACGAACTCTGCAGTCGCACATTAAACTGGAAGTGGGGATGCCTCCTCTCGCATCGCCCCACCGCCCCACCGCCCCACCGTCCCCCGCCGCCACCGCCACCGCCGCCGCCACCGCCGCCGTCACCACCGCCGCCACCGCCGCCGCCGCCGTCACCACCGCCGCCACCGCCGCCACCGCCGCCGCCACCGCCGCCGCCACCGCCGCCGCCACCGCCACCGCCGCCGCCGCCGTCACCACCACCACCGCCACCGCTGTCACCGCTGTCACCGCCGCCACCGCTGTCACCGCCGCTACCGCCACCGCCGCCGCCGCCTCCGGCGTCAGCGACAACGGCGCGACGCCCGTCACCCCGGAGCCGCGGGCGTCGGGGAGGTCGCTTTGTGAGCAAACGTGAAAAAAGGTTTGGATGCAGCGAGGGTACGACCGTAACCACAGGTTGGGAGAGGGGACAGCGCGCACGGGGAATTATGGTAATCGAAATAACAGCATGTTATTACCGGCTGTTGCGTTCTTGCCTTTCTTTTCTTGGAGTTCCCAGCTCGTGGCAGGGCAGGCGGCGGCGCGGGGCGAGGGGCGCGGGGGCGGGGCGCGGGGGAGACTCTCAGCGGCGCGGTGCGGTAAGGCCCCGCGCGGGCGGCTTGCGGTTTCGTTTCGAATCTCGACCAGGAAATGCCCCGAGGCGCCGGCAGAGGCGGCAGAGCCCGCGCCGAAGATCAGGCCGGCAGCTATCTCTACGTATTACACAGCGGCAGAAGGCAACTCGAGAGTTCGCGTATTCGCCAGCTCAGTAGTTACGCGCAGGGTTTGTAAAATGTGTGGGATGGATTACATTTCTTAAACGATCGCTTCGTTAGATCAATAATAGCGTACATAAACACCCAATACTTTTTCAAATTCACGGGTTCAGGTAGAGTGGGTGGCGGGGACGGCCTAGACGGGGTTGACGGCGGTGAAGGAGAGACGACAGAGGCGGCAGGTCGGAAGAGCAGCGGGGAGGTAGATGGAAAGGAAGCCAGGACGGGCGGGCGGGTCGGGGTTGGTGATATGGGCAACGGGAATAGTAGAGATGGTGTTGAGTGGAGAGGAACGGTGGTGGTAAATATGGAAGTAGTGATGGCGGGGCGGTGGCGACGTTGACGGCAGAGTTTGTGGAGACGGCGGTCGCGTCGGTGAGGGGTGGAGGCGGAGATAGCGAGGATGGAACGGCCAGGGCAGCGGGCACTGCAGGACAGTGGGGTTGGGAGAACGGCAGAGACGATGGGTATAGGACGGCGGGGACGAGGACGAGGGCGGCTGGTGACGGAGGCGACGGAGTGGTGGTGGCGGCGAGGGCAGCGGGGGCAGCGGGGACCGTGGAACAGTGGGAGTAGGGGAATGACGGTGACGGAGGGGATGGAATGGCGGGCTCGTCGTAGACAGCCAGGCGGTGGACGGGGGCGGCGGGGACAGGGGGAGAGGGAATGACGGAAATGGTGAGGCTGGGGCGCGGGGCAGCGGAGACTGCGGGGGGAGGACGGGGCCGCTGGCGGAAGAGGAGGCGGGAGCGGCGGGGAGGAGAGAGACGGAGTGGGCGGGGATGGAACGACCGGCCCGGCATAGACAGCGCGACCGAGGGCGGGGGCGGCGGGGGCAGGGGTGCGGGAACGACGCAGACGGTGAGGATGGTACCTGGGGCATGGGGACCGCGGGGGAGGACGTGGCCGCTGGCGGGAGAAGAGGCGGGTGCGGCGGGGAGAACGACGGAGTCGGCGGGGATGGGACGACGGGCTCGGCGTAGACAGCGAGGCCGAGGGCAGGGGCGGCGGGGACAGGGGGTGCGGGAACGACAGAGACAGTGAGGATGGGGCGCGGGGCAGCGGGGACCGCGGGGGAGGGCGGGGCCGCTGGCGGGAGAGGAGGCGGGAGCGGCCTAGCAGGTCCCGTTCGCGAGGTGGAGGCCGCCGCCGTAGGTCGCGGCCGCGAATGCAGCGGGAGGCGTCGCCTTGCGAGCGGCCCTCGCCCGAGATGCAGTTCGCTCTGCGGGCGCGGACGACCGGAGCTGATACGCAAGGCAAATGAACTTTCGATGTGAAAGGCAATAACGTCCAAGAAAATATAAAAACGGAGATTTTTCGGAAATGTGACCGCGAAAGAAACCTGCAATTCCGACGACTAATTTGATTATAATTAATAAGCGTAAATCATGCAATTTCTAGTGACGCGGAATTAATTTTTGTATAATTTCATTCGCATTTAGTCATTGAATATGTTTGTTACCACAATAACAACATTCGTTTGTTTGATTTATTTTGGCGTTAGTTGCACCAGTTTTTATGAATGTATAAGCACACGTGTTTCAGTGTGAAGCTGGTAGTTACAACTGAATGTGATCGCCTGTCAACGATTAGCGAACCGTTTGAGATAAGAACATTGCTGCGACGGGAATTCATAGAAATATCGGCAGTATCATTTGTCTTTCCACGTACAGGACAGGTATAGACTAAAACATTGAAAAGGCTGCAGTTTCTCTGCACAAACTGCACCTCGTCCCATTTCAATGTACACCCAACGGCAATGCGTCACAACATTTTAGTCATTTCTGTGACTCTGAAGTCGCTCTTCGTTTTTTAAAACTTTTGCGGGAAACAACACTTTTTCGCGCATAAAATCATTTTCGAGAATTCTGGATATATAATAGGCTTGTTTGCCTAGTGCCATTTGTATTGCGTCTCTATTCCGTGTCATAATAGTAGTTTATGCAATTAGTTTATAATTTTAAGCATTGCATGAGTATATGTTTTGAAAACGAGCGACATTAGGAGAGAGTTTTCAAATTTGTACGAATGTAATTTGGCAACATTATAAACGAATTGTATACTATTTTTTGTGTAACAGCATTATACGTATATAAGAGAATCAAACTTAATTTTGCCAAACATCTTCCCTGTGACGGCTCGGGTATTTGACGTGTGAGTAAACGGTGGTCGGCTGTTCCGTTTAGCTCTACCTCCCCCGATTCTCTCGCTATTATTGTCTGAATGTGTGATGACGCAATCATTCGTGACATAAAATCTAATACGTCATCATTTGTGCCGTAAAATTCCCGATTATGAACGCTTTCTTGCAACAGAAAAGATTCTTTTATAATGCTGGAATACAAAAAAATATGTTACATGCCTGCCTCGGTATGTTCACGGCAAAATCCTAACTTTTGGATTCCCCACTCGAGCTACTGTCACATACATACAATCTAATGCCATTTAGTTGCTCGCATACACCTCGCAGATTGCCTTGTATCAAATCCTTCACCAAGGTAACTATTGCCTACATGCATTTATAGTACGACCATTAATATCCAAGCAGTTTCTGCTCCTAACGCTAAATATTATGACTTCTGGTTACTTATTTGAAAACTCATATTATTTCTGAACTTTATGATTAATGAACCTATTTATTTTATTGGTTATTATTTTCATATTTCTCTGACGTTCTCATTATACTTTTTAAGAAAGGTGGTTTTTATTATTATTTTTGGTTATCATATCTGCTTCCTGTTTTGTATTGCTGTTTGGTATTTGTATGAAACTTCCCTGTTCTGGCCTTAGCGTCATTTAGACAGATTGTTGAATTTGTGATTCTGATAAGCGACTAAACTTGACTCGATGAGCACGAAACCATTGGTACGCAAAGTGCAAAATTTGTTAAGAAAACTCAGTTATAGCTCAACTGATCAGCTTCTTCTTGGGTAGAAGTAGGTAAGAAATTAGTTAAAAATGAAAACAGTGTATGTGTTTGAGGAAAATAAATTACTTTGAAGGGGAGCTGTCCGTAATATGATGATTGATTTGTGGGAGAGATGATTCAGCAAATTCGTAATGATTCAGGCTTTTCCAACCCTCTCACTCTAAATTCTCCAAAATTGATTTTACTGGTCATTGTCAGAAAAAACCTCCTACCTCACGCCAATACTCACACTAAAGGAGAGGCCAAACCACCATATCCAAGGAGATACTTCGAAAAAGGCTTGTCGTCAGAAGTTGGTTGATAAGAGGATATCTGGAGTCTGTAAAATGTGAGGCCGGCGTGAGGGTGGAACGGGGATAGTGTGAGGTGGACTTGAGGGTGAGGAGAGGACGGCAACAAGGTGCTGAGAGGAGCATGAGGGAAACAAGAGAGTGATGAGTGAACAGCGAGACAGTGGTGTGAAGGCAATGTGTCTTGAGAGCCATAAAGGCCTATATCACCAACGTTTGTTAACACACTAACGAGATATAGATGTTAACAGCCGGTTAGAAAATAGTTGCGTTCCAGCAAACTAAAACGCTCGCTTAACTTCCGTTAAAGTTAACGGGCAATCTCAGCTTTGTTAGAACATTTAACGTCTGGTTCGTACGAACATTCTAGAAAATGAAATTTTCAATTCGAACGCACGTTTCAATGGAGATTCCGATCTTGCAGCAAAATCTAACAACTTTGAACTGATTTTTTTTGAATGGGCATAACTGGAGAGGGAAATGGGGAATAGGGAAAGCACCACAGCTTCACTTCATAATAAATATGCGACAAACAATATCATTAATTCGTAAACGTAATTCCTTTTTGAATCTGAGGTACGTAAAATGTAACACTTTTTTTTAAACATCTTTGAAGGTATTAGTAATATTTGTGGGTGCTATTTTTGTGTTTTACTTTTCTTAAAGAATTTTGACTTAGTTATAAATTAATAGAAATATGCTTTTATGTTGCAATACATAAAACTACAATAAACACAAAAAATAAACTGTCAATTAAAGCATACTACGTTTACTCTCTAAATAAACATCCAATTCCAGCAAAACATTTTATTTAACTGTGTTCATTGAAGTACATTTAATATTAATGTCATATAGAATATACATAATATTGAAACATATTATGTTCATCACTGAATCTCCAATCAATACCTTCTATGTATAAGTATTTTAGCATTTTCTACAGTAATGAAAGTTAAAGCACTATTAACTAACCGAGGTCTGGCAATTACGAGGGTTAATTTAAACGATTCGTTTACTAACGTCTCGTTAGCGTAGTATGTTGGTGAAACCGGCCCTGAGGATGGCGAGGGCGGCAAGGCGTGGAGACCGACAGCCTGAGGTTGCTCGGTCGGATGCTTTTACATGCGTGACGAGGGTAGGACTTCGCAAGAGGGCGAAACAGGCCACATGCGGCCTGTAGGGGGCCAGCGGGGGCCGCGAAGAAACGTCATGGTCGCCAGCGGAGGGCGCTCCAGGGTGCCGGGCCAGCGGCGGCGGAGGTGGAGGCTTGAGCAAGTAGTGGGTGTCGGCGTTGGCCGAAGGGGGTCGGACCCCCAGGGGGGCGCCGAAGACGCAACCTCACCGTTGGTCCATTTCCTGGTGAGCGCGTACCGCCTCCGCCACCGCCCCTCCCTTTCCCTGCTTCACTCTTCTGCTCCGCCTCACTTTGCCTCGTCTTACATCTCGCCGCTGACGCACAACCTAGCGCTTCCCGCCCCGCTCGGCACCCCACGCTCCACTTGCGTCCCCCTCGCTTATCCGCTCCCCGCTCCGCTTGGATCTCGATCACCGCCTCGCTCCGATAACTCCGCCCCCGCGCCCAAACGCGCCCGGCGCCTTACCTCCTGACCCGCTCCCGTCGCACTCTCCGCCTCACCCCGTTCGCACCCTCCCCGCTCTCCGCCTCTCAGCCCGCCTCACTTCCTGTCCCGCTTTCCGCCTCGCTCCTGGCCCCGCTCCCCCCGCCTTGTTCTAACGAACACCGCGCCGCAACCCTACCGCTACCTGCCCCGCTTCACACCCCTCTCCGCCTCTCTCCCCGCCTCACTCCCCGCCTCTCTCCCCGCCTCTCTCCACGCCTCTCTCCACGCCTCTCTCCACGCCTCTCTCCACGCCTCTCTCCACGCCTCTCTCCACGCCTCTCTCCACGTCTCTCTCCACGCCTCTCTCCCCGCCTAACTTCCCTTCCCGCCTCGCACTTCGCCCCGCTCTCATGCCCGCCCCCCGCTTTGCTCCCCATCCCACTGCGCACGCCCGCCTGCCATCACCGTTTGGCTCCGCGCCGCGCCGCACCACGCCGCTTTGCCTAGTCGTTTCGCCGGGAGCGAGAAAGTCTTCGAGGACTTACCGAACTTTCACGCAGAACTCGTTTAAGCCGTTGTTCTCGCCGGTCGTACATCAACCTCCGCCAGATTACGCCCTGGGATCAGGGGCTCCGGTATTTGTTAAAATCTCGCCGCCGTGTGCTACTTATGTCGAGGAAATGTCAATATGCGCAATTGTGTTCCGTGCTTTTGAAGTTGTTCGTTCAGCGAAAGAAGTGTCTTTGTATAATAATTTCGAGTACGTAGGGCAGCGGTACCAATAATAACTATTGTTAACTTTTTGATCTTTAGGGAGGAGGCAATACAAAAGTTAAATGTAAACATTTGTAGAGTGGTTTTAGAATGTGAATTATTAGACAGATATGTATGTCTTAGATTGTTATCTATTCGGCGCTACATTAAAAATACTTTCAAAAAACGTTTCTTTCTCGTGGGTGTTGCAAATCTGAAAGGGCCTTTAACTAATATTCACGAACTCGTAAGTAAGCCGGAGTCTCACAATCTTCACAGATGTTTCCATTTGAGCGTTGCATACGACTGGACCATTGAATTACAATGTGCAATGATTATCACAATACTGCAGTAATACATTTTTCTGTCAAATATGGGCATCCTATGAGATTAAAATCCTCATTGAATTACGTCGTTCAATTGATATCAGAGATAATACTCGGCATTGGCACTCGTTCAAACATATTAGAGTTGCATCAGATAGACATGTAGGATTAAAATACACACTTCATTACGTATCGTATATAGCGTTGCAATATTTCGATTTCATACGATGTGTTTATAAATTGCCAATTTTCCAACACTTGAAGCATTAAAATACAGTGTTCATTATGTATCGTAGATAACGTTGCAATTTTTCGATTTTATACCATGTGTTAATAAATTGCCAATTTACGAATAGATTGAATAATTTATACTTGAATAGTCACATGTAGGCTCTACGCACAAGTGCGCAATACAATATGAGATATCGATGTTTCAACCAATGAATTGGACTATGCTGGTTCCCGCGGTATTTATGCATGAAATAAATACTAAAAGAAGTTAAGGGTAGCCGAACGTCAGTAAAGCAAAATACAGACTGAAGAACGTAATTTTACGTTCAAACTGCGTATGAAACTGCGTAACTCAGGTAAATCTAAATAAATAAAATGTTACAGTGACAATGATTTATTAATTAATGGATACCAAAATAATGGAGCGAGCTGCATCATAAAATAAGATTCGATGTAAATATTGTAAATGAATTTTCAAAATTGTCATCTATCCTTAACCTATTACAATGGCGCGGCATTATATAGTCCTACGTCACATCGAGCTTCCGACAAGCCTACTAACGTACTCGCTATATCGATTATTACATTTTGTGTAAATACTGAAATGCTTGTGCAACAAATAACAAAACACTATAAAACGAAACCATTTGTTCTATTCTCTGAGGTCAGCAACAGACTGCAAATATGATCTCCCTATTTCTTAAAATGAATTCGAAGTGACATAAGTCTGTAACCAAACTGCTCGTAGAATACAAAACAAGGATCCCAGGCGTCAATAAGCAAATGAACAACATCTGGTAAGTTAAAGGTTTAATTGAATATGGGGAATTAGACTAAAAATACAAACATGGTATTTGAATTCGTTTCCTTATAGATAACTCTTTTGAAATCAAATTCAACATCGAATATAAGATAACACAAATGACGGTTTGATGATGTATGTTTTGCATTACAGATGGAAGTAATGGCACAAATGACCTTCACCTCGTTTCGTATTCGTACGCGACCTCGCGCATCGTGTGTGCAATACGCAGTACCGCAATGCCTGTTATTAGACGAATTTTAATCAGACTTGCTCGCTCGTTTCATTCCAAGCGAGGTGTTCCCTATGGAGATATCCATATGCATACTTGGAAAGGCCAGGATAGAATTAGAAATACTGGTTGCGCCCTATCATTTGGCAGTACGGTATCAGCTGTTACAGCAGACAGCAAACTCTGGAAGGGGACACCGAGACACCTGCTCGACTTTATGCTGAGTACTTCCAGGTAAAGAAGATAGAGTTGCTTATGCGAGAAGCCACCACCGCGACAGCAATGAGTTCAAAAGACATTTCACATCCACTCTCGCGGTTCGGGCCCGTTGTCGAAGCAGTTGTGGAGCGTCCAAGGCTTAGTTTGATTTTTATCGGGCGTGTCAACCTCTATGATCATTAGTCCAGTAAGAGTTGGGCACGTTATATCCTGGAATGTGTTTATCCACAGCGAGGACGTGAGATACGGCGCCGACCAAAAAGTTTGCTTAGCTTCCACCTCCAGCCATTGCCGCCAGAGGGACACAGCCCCAACCGGGATAGCTGTAAGGTCCTGACTGTTCTCCTCACATGAGGGCTAGAGTAATGCATGTAACTGTGTGAATTATGGGAGAGTAGGGGATATGGATGAGGAAGGAAACGTCGCATGTAGTTCGGTGCCCATTTGTTAGGGCACTGTTCTGTAATTCACCTGGTATTGATTTGAAAAACAACGGAAAACAACAGAAAACAGAGTAGCCGTCTGCTAAAATTCTCCTCGGACAATAATTGAATTTCACCAATTAAAAAGCTATTATTTTCTGACAAAAAATGTTCTCCCGCTGCAGCATTACAATACATTTTTACAACGTAAGTACGTAGAAGGCGAGAAAGTAAAAGGCGGCTAAGAATTTTATCTAATAAGTATGAAAAATCACCTTCGTATAACTGCAAAAGGAAATAGATCAGACATTTAGCTAACGTTTTAGACCGAATGATTTAAAAATTATATCATTAATCCAAATAATACGTATACTTTATTGTGTAATAATTTTTGTGCGACTAGGGCTCTATTGTTTCTATTTGGTATAAAGAAGTCAAATCGTTCTAGAATGCTCGTACACTTTCTATTTTTGACCCTTCCGTGTATCGTTATCACCGAGCGTATAACGGATGAACGCACCGGAATCGTGGTGCAATAATGCTGTCGAATGCTTGCAGTCTCCGAGTGATGAATGAATGAAATGACCCAAGGGGGGTAAAAATGGCGGCGAAAGAGGGAACAAGGGTGGCAAAGGCAACCGTTGTGGGTTCGGAAGATTCTGTCAGAATTGCGGAATCTGCACGAAGCGATAGAGAGGAGATTAGGACACATGACTTCATGACATCTTGGCTCACATCATACTCCATACTACAACAATGTATAAGACACCATCGACACAAAATCCTATGTGTACTTCTCGGGATAGAAAATTACACTTTAGTCCTAACCAGGTTTAATTCGAGAGAAATAAAAGTGTCGCAAAAAATGGAAATTTCCACATTACAATCTCGCGTAACTTGAAAAGCAAGTCCTAGTAATAATAATATTTTCAAGCAATATTCATCAAAAGTATGTTTTTAAACTCTCCATTATAATTTGGAATATTTTATTCTTTGAGTTGCCGCAACTCCATAGTGTGAGTCGACAGAAAAAAGCAAAAACCCAAAATATTTAAATAAAAAATAACTTGAATGAAAAATTAAATAATCTTTCACGATAAAAACATTGCTGTCCAATTTAATATCAACGCGTAACATTATTAGAATTGTTGTATACAATGCGCTGTAGTTTTAACTCTTGTATAAGAGATTTTTGCAGCTAAGGCAAATCAACTGACAGCTAAATTCACCTGGCTGTAATTAATGTTAATGCGAAATAATCTTGACTATTTTTAAGAATAAAGTTATTATATAAATTATAAACCTCAGGCCAATATGTATGTATTAATTGTATGTGAGTTAATTATTACATTTAAATGTATGCTCACAAAATGAGGTTTAAGAATCAGACTGTGAAACTGAATGTTACTCTTTGCTCCACTAATTCCTATCTGTGATGATAGAGTATAGAATGCCACCACTATTTTACCTCATATTTGCAACAACTGTGTATAGTGTTGGATTGTGTTGTGTATAGTGTTGGATTATATAGTTCTGTGCCCTATCAATATGACTTTTATATACAGTAAATGCATAACAGAAAGTTTTGTTACTTAAAGAACAACAGTAATTTCAGATGTAATCAACAGACATTTACTCACTTTTATATATTTCTACTAATTTTACTTCATATTCTTGAATAGTAAGTTTTTCTTCCCCATTAATTACTAATAAAATGAAGAATACATTTTGCTTGAAGTAATACCTTTTTTGAGAAAATATCACGTCACCAACAACAATATTCAATCATTAGAAAATGGGCAATTGAAATTAAGAAATAAAACTCTTGGACACTATGAATTAGGGGGAAACACATTGTAAATTTTGCTTCAAGAACATTTAATGGTTAGAATAATTCTATTTAAATTACTAATGCATACATCAATCTGAGTAAATGGATAAATGTCATAGAGAATTAAGTAAGAATTCTTATTAACTTATTTCTAATTGCTTATAAAATTCGTATTTTTCTGTGTCATAAATCCTATGAAATTGTTACAACTTGAGATTGAAAAATTCTAATGCACTTTCCTTTTGCATATTCTTTATATCTTTTCTTACATACGTTGTTTGCTCACACAGAGTTTGATTTGTATATAACAATTCTGTTAATATAATGAGTAAATAGTTTGCTTCGAGTAGGTTTCTAGTTATTACTTTCAATAAAACAATGATTTTAATGTGTTAATTAATATTTTCCCTTCTAGTCAATTTTATGAATTTTTTACCATGCAGAGCAGTAATGATTAAATGATTTGAAAACTTAAATCATGAACAATTATCTCAGAAACAAATTTCAGAAAAACAGAAATGGTACATCAGATGTTTTCTTTGAGTATTCCCTTTATTTCTATATAAATCTATGCCTCAATTGCGAGCATGAATATTTAAATTTACTCATTCTTAATTGGATATGATCTACAGATATCAGGGTATCCTTTTCATGATTTTGATATTTTTATCATTACATGATCTTCAATGAAATACAAGTTTTCTAACATAATATGTAGATTATTGTCAATATTTGAATTCGTTTTTTTAATCCTAATTGCAACACACTTACTTTATGCAAATGTTTATGTAATTAAAACTCTTTATCTCCTTCATTTTATATTTACTGATTAAATTATTTTAAAATTCTTTGATTCTACTAACAATGCAAAATATTTCGTATATATTAACTTGTTTATTTCATCCTTCCTAAAGGGAAATGATAGTGTAATTAAAATTAAACAGAAATATTAGTCAATGTTTAATAAGTTTTATTAAACACGTTTTTTCTAAGATACATGCAATTTTATTTTGAATCTCAAAGTGTTAAACTGAAAGCATAAATTTTATTATAATCTTTTTTGGAGATCTTCTTTCTGGATTTATGGATCATTCGATGGTATTTTTATACTCTCTACCAAACAATAGTTATTATAACATTATTTCAAACATAGATTTAAATTATGTTATAATAACTAAATTACAACAAAAGAATGAGCTTGATTACATTCCTTTCCAGAACAGCAGATCTTGTTTGTAGATTTGGGAATCATTTGATATTTTCAAGACTGTTTCCAATTCAAAATTATTGTTGCCATCTGAAGAGAAAAACATTATAAGTAAAATATTGGCTTCAAGTACAGAAATTCATTACCAAGTTTAAGGATTAATTGGCATTTTTAATAGAATCCTTATATAAATACTTATAGCACCCTGAAATTAACAGAATCCGCAGTAGAAATTATACATACACAAGTATGTTTATCATGATCTAATGTTGACAAAATGGTGAAGTGTGGTATTCATAGTAGTGGATGTCCTCCCCAGTGTTTGCCCTAGGTATACCCTAGTGCAGCCACATCATAGTATACTAATTTATTGTTCTTCTAAGTATCTATCATGTAGACCTAATACTAAACACACATTTTGTTTATATTTGAAATTGAATGAGACTATTTTAAAACGTGAAACACTTAAGAGGCATCAGTTTATCATGTGTAATACCAGTCCCATCAGTGGGATATCATGTATAATACCAGTAATACATTATAAAATTGACAAATATTAAGTTTAAATGTCATTTTTATGTCTGTAACACAAATATAATATTCCCTTACATCTATATATATCAGAAATATAATATTTTTCATCTATTTCATTACCGAAATAAACTTCCATTAAAATATAGTCCAACGTTTTGACATGTAACGTTTTGACATTGACCAATAAATTTACCACGCCACTAATTTTCTGACCACACCGCCAGTAAAACATTTCACGTAAAACCCTGATTTTATCTAATAATGAATATAACATCACATTATTACTACCATACCTTTGATGATTCAAAATACTCGACTTAATTCCAACTAGTGATATTTGTGTCTCAGTAATATTATAACATTAGGAATGATGAATCCAAGTAGGATAGGTAAACTGGCCTTATTCAACACTCTGCGTTTTAACAAACTATGATGATAATTCTTCTGCCTCATGCTTAAAATGGGAGGGTTGAGCTGTGGAAGTAAAATCGCAAAGTGAATTCAACCAGATTAAATTCATAGGTTATGTCAACTATGTTCACATGGCTAAAGTATTGTAAGAAAAATTTGAACTTACGCGATAAGCCATAAACAGCATCCATCCCACCGTACCCAAGCAGATTGCTTGCACTGGACTGTCGGAGAAGAAATAAATCATGGTAAATTTATCTTAAATATTGCAGAAAAAGAAAATTTTCAAAGATGTGCAGTGTGCAATAATTTTGATAATTACTTTCAATTGTTCAAATGCTTCATTATACCATTGTCCGATATTAGTGTTGAGAATCAAGTGTAGGTGCGTTGTTATTGGGCGATTTCAGAAAGTATTAAAGAGAAATAAATGGAAATGCATGTTCAAACGATTTAATTTGGTTTATGAAAATAATTATTTATTTGCTTATTAAAATATTAGTATTTACAATACTAATTATTAATAAATAATTAGTATTATGATAATAACACTTTAAATTGCATATTTTAATTTAAATGTAAAACATCACAATATTTTTATTCTCTTTTTCGATAATCGCCGTTCTTTTACTAATAATAGAAATAATTGAAATTTAAAAATGAAATAAACGTTTAAAATATTAGAGTTTTATAAATATGTTTATTGTCATAATATTGAAATGAGTTTAAACTAATATGTAATATTGGTATATACGTGTAGTTTTGTTTAAAGTTCTAATCGTGGTCCGGGGGCTCAGTCTTCATGTTTTCCACACCCATCTTTGGAGCCACTCTTGGCGCATTTCTTTTATTTGTCCAAATTTTATATCAAATAACTAAACAATGATTCCAGACAAGATTTTAATTTTTTTTTGTTAATAGATGTTTCGATCTCTAAATAAAAGATCCTCTTCAGCATAAAACATATATTAAAATACATAATTTTCACAAAAACAATTTTTTGAAGATTCCTTTAAAAATATATAATAATTTGTTTAATATTCTCAAACTCTAATACCAATAATTCCCATAATTAACTACAAATATGTTATTAAAGGATTTTCAGTAGCTATTGAAGGTTATGTAACACTTCACGAGCAACTCTGTTAAGTTAAATGATAATATATATGAACATTTTATATAGAATAGAATATTGGATCTCCTCTGTTGCTTACAATAATTTTAAATATGATTTTAACGCGATTAGTTATTTCTCTCCATATACATTTGTTGTCATCACTAAAAGTGTACTAATTATTTTTACTTTGATATCGACAACTGTGCTTGAAACAAAAGGAGCTATTTTTAGTGATAACAGAGGTTGTTCATTCAAATGATACCTGCCGTGAATACGGCAAACAAGAAACGTAATTGAAAACTGTGGTGTATTTCGCCAACGACGTATACCCTCTTGGACTCTTAAACTCTTTCTAATATTCCGTTGATAAAAGTTTGATGAATATAATATTCAAAGGAAATATATAAAATATATAAAAACGCAAGTCAAAATTAATGTCCAGGATGTAGTTTCAAAAACTTTTTTTTTTGTTTAACAGAAATGCTCTTGAAATATTAAAGAATTCCTTAATGAAAAATATTGAAAGAAAATTAGGTTGGTACTGGAATAAACAAATGCCATGTTTTCTGACATTCAGATACCTGATTTCCACGATACAGTTCAAATCGAACTGACAGAAATAAGTGAAGCGAAATTTAATGTATATGGCAGAATTATGACATCATGAAAAATACTGTAATTGAAATGAATTTGCTTTCCATAGCGTACATTCTTAAAGTCACGAATATCACAGTAATTTTGATATAAAATCAGTCTTAAATTTTTACAAAAAATATTATTTAGATGAATTCAAGGTTTCTGACATTTATTTCTATTAGTATTTGTTTACTTACAATATTAACTTTTAATGGCCGTTATTTGTTTTCAGTCCAGATAAGGACTTGTCACGACCTATGAATTTTCATTCGAACTACCATTACATTTAAAATTGGTTTTGGGAATACCTCGAAAAGTGCGGATCCGATCAAGAAAAGTGAGTAATGAAAGTTGTACGTATCGACGGGGCCCATTCAAACTCGAAGCCCCATATCTATCCCAAGGTGGTGGGTGTGACGATACACAAAAAAAGTTAAACGGGAACCCCCATTTTTTATTACAGATTCGGATTATGGTAAAAAAACACGTAACTTTTGTACATAACGTTTGTTCGATTCGTGACAGGCTTCTATATATATATATATATATATATATATATATATATATATATATATATATATTAATAAAAACATCGATCTTGTTAACTATTTGGTCATTAATTATACCTACAATCAACGTTTTCTAATTTTTACGCCAAAATGTATCAAATAGGAAATCAAATTCTTTATAACTTCAAAATGGAATTTGGAATAGTTTAAAAATTACCATAATATACTTCAAAGACTCCCAGAAAAACTCAAAATGAAATAGTTATTGAATACAATAACTATTTTAGCTACATTAAGTGTTTTTGTAGAATGAAACTAGATGGATTTGCTACATTCGCGAAACAAGCTCCTCAAGGTCGATTGCGTGTTATGTGTGGTAGCAGGAAAAGCTCGTTGGGGACGGTGGCACGATGAGTAATCGATCCCAGGGTTAAGCTTCCCTCTCGAGATGTTCCTCTTACTCTGAAGACTTGTATTTAGCGGACATGAAAGGGCTTCAACATTTCGTTATCAGCCGGTGTTTAGTTTTCTAAAAACCTGACATTCACTGATATTTTGAAGATTTATTTTTACTTTCTCGCTACTGCTTACGCAGTATAGAGAAACTACTGTAATGCTGCGGGAAAGAAAAAGGGTATTTCCTTTGCAAAAACTTTTACTGCCGGGACCTGGTAATGAAAAATTGAATTACTCTTTTTTTCCCTAGATAAATGAAATTACTTCCTCTAACACGTTGTGTAGTCAGACTCTACGTTTTTTGAGTCATTGATACCGAAAAATCGATTAACAGCAAAATATGTGTCCGTTTGTTCCTCTGTCTGTGGACGTTAGCGGCGTTTCTATATTATAACAATTTTTCAGAACTATTTAACTATGTCCAATAATGCGAGAAAGTACGTGATATTGTTGTTCCTATAGTTCTTTCTTTGTAGTTTAAACCTCCAAATTGCCTTGCGAGTTTAAGTTCTTTTTAGCGTGAAACTTACAAAGTATATGAGGTTACCCACTCACAAAAATTTCAAAAAAGGTCAAGAAGCATTATTTGTAAATATAAAAAGTTACAAGGGTGATTAAGTTAAAGTAAATACAGACTTTTGAAAATTTAATTTTGATACTACCAAGATTGATATAGTTGCCAATGTGAGGCTGTTCAGCTAGACCCATCAGTGACAAACTAAGTTTGCATTTATTAGTGTAAATAAATCATTGAAAAGTGAATTCAGTGGTGATGAAACCAACTTCACTTTTGGATTGGCTCTAATTTTCTTTGATTAGCACTTTTCTTAAGACATTCTTGTAAATCTTCAGTGGCAACGTGGACTTAAGGCATTTCCGGAAGGGTAAATATCTTTTCTTCAAATTCGAAGAGCGAGATACGTCGTGCTTTTGAAATGAAGGATTATTACAGATTTTCAGCCAGTAGAGCCTGAATTTGTAGTTATCAAATTTTTCTTGATAATGAGGTTTTTTGTTCCAAATTCTGATACAATGCGTTCGGAATAAGATATTGCTCTTTGAACAGTCAATATTGCCGCAGCCTAGCACCCTTAGCTTTGAGATTTCGTCTAAATTCATCTCGATACATGTGGCACGCAATCTATGATACGTATATGCCTCTTATATAGAACTAGACTGATTTTATGTTTTATTCTTCTGCTTTTGTGATTTGATAGAAATTCAGTAATTATGGTAACCTCAATTCCTAACTCAACAATAGCTATTCAATTGGAAATTGCCATGCAACCTGTCTCTCTTTCTTACTCTCTCTCCTTCTCTCTTTTATTCTTTCCTTCTCTCTTTTTCTTTGTGTTATTTAGTGTGTTATTATAAATGGGTTTTCCATAAAGTTTTCTTAAAATAACTGTAACTGATTACTAGGCAATACGAACTGAACATATGTCAAGTCATTTAAATAGTCAAGAATCTGTGGTATCACCTGATGAATCTGTTTAAGAAGACTTTTGCTATATTTGCAACAGATCAATTTAGATATTTGAGATCTACCAGGATGATCCGTGTTTGGAAACAAATAGAAATAGCATAAAAAGTTTGTAGCTGCTTCTTATTGGTGTTCAAATTATTTATTGTGTGTATATTCTCCTCGCGTTACATGCTCCAGCTTGATGAATTTCTTGAGCTATCCGAATTTCATTTCCCAGTTCTCTACGCGTTTCATTGATTTCAATCTGGGTAGGATAATTTCGATTTATAATTACGTTCTTATGATCAGCCAGGCACAGTTCAGGTAATTTGAATTCTGGGTAGGCAAAGTGAAGCTTGTGCCTCTTCATTATCTTTGCATTCGTTTATGAGCAGGTACTTGCGAATTTTAGTCATTTCTCTGCTCCATTTAATTCTATTGATTGTGTGATTTCGTCTGGAGGCTTTTTTCTCGGTACGCACTCCACTTCAAGGCGACGCATTCTTCACACCGGCATTGTAATGGACATTGCAATTTTGATCGCTTGGGTTATTAACAGCATGGCATTCCTTGCCAGGTACAGTCCTACTTCCTGGCACATCCAAGGCTTCATTCTGTACGAACGTCTCAATATGAGACGAGCAATGTATTTTAGAGTTCTCTGCCAGCTAGAGGGGCAAACTAGGTTAACTAGGTTAAAATAAGGTTAAATAAAAGTAGGTTAAAATAAGAACAGGTAGGAGAATATGATAGATTGTGAAAGTTTACCCGAAGGCGAGTTATTATTATTATTATTATTATTATTATTATTATTATTATTATTATTATTATTATTATTATTATTATTATTATTATTATTATTATTATTATTAGTGGTATTATTATTATCATAATCATTATAATAATAATAATAATTATTATTATTATTGTGGATGAAATTATTATCATCATCATCTGTACCCCAACCACCACATCAGCAACGTCATCACCTCCGTTGCGCGCGACTCAATGCAGTATCCGCATCGATGACACCGGATTCAATTTCCCCGGCCGTGCGGGCGGCGGGCGGGGGCGGAAGGCCGCACAGCTTGGCGCTGGGTGGCTCCTGCTTTCCCACGATTCGCCGCCAGCGGCGGCGGCGGCGGCGGCAGCTCTTGGCCGCGCCGCGCTGCGCCACTCCGCACCGCTCCGCGCCGCTCCCCGCCACTCCGCGCCGCGCCGCGCGCCCGCTCCGCTCGCTGCGACCCAACGAACATTAGAGGCCACTAATTGCTTCCGTTGCATTCCCGGTCGCTCGGCGTTGTTATGTAAATGGCGCGCGGCTCTCCCCGCCGCACAATGTGCCGACGCGGGGGCGGCGCGGGAAGCGGCCGCGCCCGCGCCCGTCAACTTACGGCGCCGGCGACAATTTATACCTTAATCCGCCCCCGTGCCCCCCCCCCGCGCCGCCTCCCAATCGGGCCACCGGACGCGCACAAAGCGCCCTCAGATTGTTTCACATGCGGCGCACAATTACGACGCAATTTCCTACGAGCGGGCGGGCGGGCGCCGGGGGCCGTGGAGGCGGGGGCGGTGGGGGCGGAGGCGGCGAGAGGCCCCGGGGAGTCCTCCGCTCCCGCTCCCGTTGTTCGTTTCCGGTCTGCCCCCTCTTCCCACCTGATCATGTTTGGGCCCGCCCCCCGGCCTCGCGATGGCTCGGTGTGGAGTCGAGTGTGTGATTGAGGTGAGGTTGGCCTTCCTGCTGGGTGGAGTTGGGCCCCGCGTTGATCGCAGGTTGGACCCACACGGTCACGGAATGGACATGCGGGCAGCGCTGTGACCGGCGCAAGACTGACGGGAGTCGCGGATAGGTGCTCTTCCTTGAGAAGGCCGTGACGAACGGTATGCTTAAAACGCCATTGGACGCATAGAGCACTAGTGTCCTTCGTCGTCGTCGTTTTTTTTTTGGGGGGGGGGTTGTTTGTTTGTTTTTTGTTTTTTTTTTGATAGCCGATGACAATTCGAAATGGTTTTGAACATGATTGTCTACTTTTCCTTTTTTATTCCATTCAGTCCGGTTACAATCGTCTCATAATTCGCGATATATTTTTTATGAAGATTCTGTATATTCTACTAAGGGCACGATTGAATTAATTGTGCTCCCTACGACCACTGTTATTTTTCCGCGATGCATGCTGCTTTAAATAATTTGAATTCATATGAATGAATATTAAAAACTAGGTATTTTTGTATTCAGTATCATTTAAGCACATGAAACTAAAAATCCCTCATCGTTTCTTCCAGGGTGAAGACAAATAATGAGAAGCAAAATTCGAAGAGAAATAAAGAGCAGAAGCTTACTGACACATAACTGGAATGTGAACTATATCTATTATACCACATCTATCTTTACATTACAACAAGTTTATGAAGAGCAAATGCGCACATCAAGGAAAGATCCTGTAGCCGCCTTTGGTAAATATTTTCCACTACCAAAAAAACAGCTCCATTTTTTAAAAATGTTTCCCTTAGATTAATTAAAAGGTACTTAAGAATGGCACAGACCTTATTTTCGTTAAACTTTCAGAATTTTCGAAAATTGAACAAGTTAATGAAATATAATACTAATAATACTAATACTAATAATAATAATAATAATAATAATAATAATAATAATTTAATAAATTATATTGCAGACCCATTAGACTAAAACCATGCGTAGACATGAGAACGTTAAAAATCTACTGATACAAGAATGAAAGTCAACAAAATGTCGATGATATAATGCGGTTGGAATCATGAGGGTTAACTAGATCCTTTCCAGTAAGTTTCTTGTGAATTTTGAAAAGGGTTTCTTGTTACTTATGTTTATAAGTAGATTCAGAAATTTTAGATTTTTCAGTTTTATTTAAAAATTCATTTTATCATTATGTGAATTTAGGATACAAAGAATTGAACTGTCTGTAGACACCAGTCCATAAGGAGATTATATCATCTGAATACAATGTTAGATACACTGGACTTCGTTCCGGTATCTTCTTCCAGCTGATGGGATAGTTGTCGCTGGTGTCACCGTCGTGGCTGGCAGCACCCTTTGAGTGAGGAACAGAAAAGTGAGCTCACATCACAACAGGGGTATATTTTCAATGGTGCTGTGCATGGTGGTTGGGAGTTGGTAATTTGTAGTAGCTAACGTAGAGGGGATCTTCTATTTCGTTTACAAAATTAAGTGTTCGTCTTTTGCAAGATTACCTATTTATGGCCTTTTGCAATGATAGACAAAACAGAAAAGCAATGTCAACCAATGTATATTTGGGATTTTGATTCATTTTATATTAAAGAGTGTTTGCTGAAACTTGGCACCAACTAGAAACAATTGAAGACAAAATCTAAAGAATATATTCATGAAAATTATAATCTGCTTAATGTACTGAGTACTCGCTTAACATGTACATTTCTTCCATATCGTTTAACTCCATTTAACGCCGATACGATGCGAGAGTTAGAGGATCTAGCATCAATGTACGTTTTTTACAACTTTCTGAACTACTCGGGCAATGAAATAATCCACATAACACTACGCTGTACAACGTGTATCCTTCTAATTGAGTGGCATTCCTAACATTTCTTCTCCCCTAGTGGAATCCCGGTGGTTCTCGACACGCCGTTTTCATTCCTCCGTCAGCGCTATGCTACGTCTTTTCCTAGTCACCTCATTTTCTCACCCTCACCCATCGTAAACCAGCCTATCTACCAACCGCAATCCCTCCCCACCCGACCCTACCCCCCACAACCTACCTTACCTCATATTACTCTATCGTACTATGCCCTACCTCCCCTACACTACACCGCCTTTCGCCACTTCACCCACCGACAAAGGTGGTTCATGGAATCCACTGATGTCACAGCAATGTTTCTCTCCTGAAGGTCTTAAGGTTAGAGTCCCGACGGTTGCAGGATTTTCGACTTTAGTTAGACGACTAGGTCGAATTCAGCCGTTGTCTGGAGGAGGAGTGTAGCGACCGGTTGCTCTAATCGGTAGTTTTCGTGGTTTCTCTGATCAACAACAGACGAATGGCGCAGAATGCTTAAAAACCGGCCATGGGCCGCGTGCGATTTTTCCTTTCTCTTCATAGTCACATCGACCCTTTACTTACACACACTAACACTTACAAGCATTAAGCCTTGTCGAGATCTCCGTTACCCCCGCGATGAAAACACGCACTACACTTAAGGGACTAATGACCTTAGCCGTTGACGTGTCCAGAATCACTAATCAATCAATCCACCCCACCCTAATCCACTCTAATCATCTCGATCTCATCCTGCTTCCCACTTCACTCAATATTTCCCACCCCAGTCAGCAATTCCCACCCCATAATCCCTCACCGAACTTTCCCATACGCTATCCAACGCCACCCTACTCCACTCTACTTCACACTATCGCGTCCCATTCTAGCCGACCCTACCCTAACTCGCTCCGCCCCGGCTCCATGTGGACCCGCTCCGCTCCATCCCGCTCCGCTCCATCCCGCTCCGCTCCATCCCGCTCCGCTCCATCCCGCTCCGCTCCATCCCGCTCCGCTCCATCCCGCTCCGCTCCATCCCGCTCCGCTCCATCCCGCTCCGCTCCATCCCGCTCCGCTCCATCCCGCTCCGCTCCATCCCGCTCCGCTCCATCCCGCTCCGCTCCATCCCGCTCCGCTCCATCCCGCTCCGCTCCATCCCGCTCCGCTCCATCCCGCTCCGCTCCATCCCGCTCCGCTCCATCCCGCTCCGCTCCATCCCGCTCCGCTCCATCCCGCTCCGCTCCATCCCGCTCCGCTCCATCCCGCTCCGCTCCATCCCGCTCCGCTCCATCCCGCTCCGCTCCATCCCGCTCCGCTCCATCCCGCTCCGCTCCATCCCGCTCCGCTCCACCCGACGCCCTGGCTCCACGCCTCATCTCCCCGCTCCGCGCGCTCTTCCCCCCGCTCCGGCGCGGCGCGCCTCGCCTCTCGGTTCCGCGCCGCACGCAACCGATAAGCGCGGAACAAGGGACAAATTAAAAGCCCATAACGTGGCTCCATTGTCTCGTTTGTCACGCGGCTTATCACGGCGCGCCGCGACAAGGAAGAGCCATTTCTTTCTCAATTAAGTTATTTTATCGGGGCGCGCGGCCGCGCGGGGAACGTGCCGATTGGGCGCGGCGATACGGCGCGCGCCGCTCGCCGCTCTCGGCCGGTCGCGTGACGCGCCGCTCGCTCCGAAATCACACGCCGTGCTCGCCGCGCCGCGCCGGTGAACTGGTTCGCCGCGCGCAGTGCAGAGGGGGAATCTGAAGATCTGCTGAAGAAGGGAAAGACGGCGGACTGAGATGCCGCGGGGCTTCAGATGATGTCTTTGTGGCGCATGGAAAGGCCCTGGGATTCGAGACCCGATGTTGATGCATTTTCGACGTTAGATAGAAGATTGGCTCGAATTCAGCCGCTGTTTGGAGGCGTTCTCGAGGCCGGCTGTTCTGTTTGGTAGTTTTCCGTGGGTTCTCCGATTAATACCATGCGAATACGGGCGCGGTACGTTACAAACGGGCCACGGACCAGGCGCGATCTTTCCTTCCTCTTCCTAGTCATACCCTTGCCCCTTACACTTTTTACATCCTTTACATGTTTTACACTACCACAAGAAGACCGGACGGGAGCTTAGAGCTTGCCCAGGCTGGACCGTTGGTGGGAGATACCTGGTCGGAGAAATCATGGCCAACCGATGGGTGGGTTGGTCGCGTTACCGGAAGATCGTTACCTCATGCAATACTTGTACTACATTTCCACGACTATTTACCTTTGCAGTTGACGCGCCAGGAATCACTAGTCAGTCAACCAATCAATCAATCAACCGTCGCAATCCGTTCACTACATATTTCACGAAAGAACCCGTAGGGCAGCGATCAGCACGTAATTATTCCATCACTGCGTCTCGAGTTTCGAAGATAGTTTGTTGCGTTGCAGATAATGAGGGACCGCGGCAAGTTTTTCGGAGATTTTTTGCCTTTGCTCTGCCTCTCATTCCTGAGTTATCTCAACATCATTATTAGTTATTCATCAATTCATTTTCCACTTAGTGACAAAAATACACAGACGTGACAAAGTCATGGGATACCCCCTAATATCTTGTCGCACTTCTTTTTGCCCGGCGAAATGCAGCAACTCGACGGGGCATGGAATCAACATGCCAACCTCTATATCTGTCCATAATTGCGAAAGTGTTGCGTTGCCGGTGCAGGATTTTCAGCACAATTTGATCACTCAATTTTGTCCCATAAATGTTCGATGGGATTCGTGTCAGGCAATCTGGATGGCCAAACCATTCGTCCGAATTGTCCCAAAGGTTCTTCAAACCAATCGCGAACAATTGCGACCCGCTGACATGAAGCATTTCCATCAATTAAAAATCACTCGTTGTTTTTGAACAAGAAGTTCGTGAGAGAAATGATGTTCTGGAGGAAGAAGACCGCAGTCTCCTGGGATACGAGATGCACTTGATGAACGGGGCAAAATGTCCATTGCAGTTGACGCGCTTTGAACCACAAACTAATACTCGTACATCAGTCAATCAACGAGGAGTTGGAAAAGGGACGCGTCCCTTACTGCTGAGGATGGACTCTCGAGGGGTTCCATGACTCGGTACTCCCAAAGCGGACGAGCGGAGGTGCTGCTCAGCCCCAGTAGCGGACGCGGAGTGCCCCACGGGCCGGAGGCGAGCCCGGCACCGCAGGTGGCGTTGAAGGTGTCGGAGGCGGCGGCGGTGGGCGTGCACGCGATAACCGCGCCGGCGGCTCGCCGTGTCCTCGCTGTCCTCGTGGGCCTCGCGGGGGCCCGGGCCAAATTAGTGCTTGTTAGGAGGGCGCCCCCAGCGAGGCGCGAGGGTGGACTCGGGCCCGGGACGGGGGAGGAGGCCGCCCTATCGCCGAACGACCTATCGCCCCTCGCGTCTGGCGCACTTTATGGCTTCGCCCTGCCGTAAGTCGCGCCTCGACGCTGCGGACGCCGAGAATGCCAGGACGCGGGGACGCCGGGGCGCCGGGACGCGGGGACGCGGGGACGCGAGGACGTGCCGAAGGTCGCGACGCTGACCGAAGCCGCTCGACATTCGACGCGTGGTGACGAATCGTGCCTAAAAAAATAAACTCATTATAATAATAATAATAATAATAATAATAATAATAATAATGATAATAATAATAATAATAATAATAATAATAATAATAATAATAATAATAATAATAATAATAATAATAATATAAAATAATTCTCTCAGATGGCCGATATCGCTAAGGCAGTATTGCTGTAGCGGTTTCGGAGCAGAAGATTGCGGGTTCGAGTCTCGCCTAGGACGTGGGTGTATTTGTATTTGACTATATGTGTAAGTCGTCCTGTCACCACTCATAATCATCACTTCATCTTCCATACCCCCGAGGCTAACGCCTCTGGGGCGTAATAATGTTTCACGTTCATACCCCCAGGAAAATAATATTACTGGGCCTTAATGGGTATAACTGCACGTTCGCCTGGTCTATGGAAAAGCCAATTCGCTACGAATTTTTTTAATAATAAACTCTTCAGTAGCAAAATAAATTCATTAACAAACATATCGAAAAGGGCCAAACTGCGTATGCCGTACTCATGTGATATGTGTATGTCATAGTCACATTTGTGATCCAGTTAAAAAACGAAATGGTATTTGTAGATTAAAATGTTTGATTTATTTCGTGAAAGAACGGTACTAATCTGTATGTGACATACAAAGGAGAATTATAATTTGCACAGGTTCTCTTGTGCTCCACAATTCTTTCCCCATTTTCTTACAATAGATAGTTGACTGATGAATAAAATTACCTACGAAATGTGGTTATAAACATTTCACTCTTTATTGTTACTCGAGAAATAGACATTTACATCGATAAACGAAATACAACTTTCATTATATTGTATTTCATAATTTATTGTATTGTATAATAAAGTAGCATTCCACATCGCCGTCACTGCTCCTACTACAACTAAAAAATATGCTCTTTCACACAATGCAGTTTTTGTACAGATCTCATACAGAAAGTGAAAAGAGACTTCAAGATTCCAAACTAGAAGTATAAAAGCCAAAAGTCGTGCCTGCACTTGTTCTATATGAGTTGCCACGAGACGCCGTCAGGGGCTCCGCTCGCACACAATTTAATTGTCGAATTGAGACGTCTAAGTACATTCATCCACGACATTTGTGTACGAGTGTTTTGAGCTACTTCATTAAAATATTTTTAAAGTAATCATGAAATATGGAGAGAACAAATAGAAAGACCGTCATTGTCGCTACGTTCTAGGCTACGTTTGTAAGGGTATTACGTAGGTAACGTATTGTAAGGGTACGTTTGTAAGGGCACTAAAAACTACCGATCAGAGCAACCGGCTAGTTAGTGTCGAAAATCCTGCCACCGTCGGGCCTCGACCCTAAGACCTCCCGGTCAGATGTACTACAGAGAAATCAATTGATTCCCTGAACTAAGCCGATGGTGATGATTTATTGAGTAGATCTTAGTGTGAAATGGCGAGGAGATGAGTGATAATGAAGCAATGGTGTGAAATGAAAGGCTTAGGAAACGGGAGCATTCCAACAAAATCTGTCGCGAATGAATAGCCACCATCTCTTACACCGGGTGAATTTTTGTGACTGCTGACCTGCTCGCAAGACACATATGTACGTATATGAATATAGAGAGTTACTTTAAGAAGGGACCGCTTTGACAACTACTGCTTGGTCAGTACTGGTAACTCAACTGCAGGTTATGTCCATACACTCGTTTTGTCAGTGTGTTGGTTTAAAGTTAGCTCATCTGTAAAATGGCTTCATCACTGTCTATTGCTATATCATCGGCCTGCATGAAGTTCATTTGTTTCCCGACCTGTCAAAGTAGTCTCTTCTTACAGTGACTCGTCTATACAATAACGGATTGGCTTAAGTTGCCTGCGACAGCCGTGGAACCATTTCCTCTAAGTGTACAAAATATAACTGTTTATTAACTAATGGTATATGTAAACTTTATTAAATACTAAGTTAGGCTTATTACAATAGTTATTATTTCATTATTGTTGTTTTTGTTATTATTAGTATTGCGATTGCTATTAAATGCATTGCTTTATTAAATACATACTTATATTCAAAGTAGTAGTTAAATTTGAGTGTCGTGACGTTTTGTGAAGTGTGAAATGTTGTGAGGTGAAACGAAATGAAGTGAAGTGGAGTGCAGTGTATTTTAAAATAATCGTATATTCATTATTTAAAACATCTGTGCAGGACAGCCACAAAATGTAGGGTGAACCCTATAATTGTCATTATTGCCGTTATTGTTATCATTTTATTATTATTATTATTACAATTATTATTATTAACCATATTATTATTATTATTATTAGTATTATTATTATTATTATTATTATTATTATTATTATTATTACTATTGCTGTTATTGTCTTAAAATAATTTAAAATTGCATGGTATTCCTAATTGCAATATGTAAATGGTAGTGACCTACCACCAGGTTGTATAAACCTCCCTGCAGAAAAAATACATATGTATGCATCTATCCGTACCTGTGTTGCGGCGCGCTGTTCGTGGCGGTCGCCGTGGGAGGGTGCGCGTCGACCGGGAGGTCCTCGGGGCTGCTGAGATATTCCGCACAAGAGCCGGAAGCGGCGCGGGGGGCCCTCGGCGAGCTGCGGCGGCGGCGGCTCCCAGAGCCCCTCGCCGCGAGCGCGTTTTACGAGGCGCCGCGACGCGCTTATTTACGCGCGTGACGTGCGCGCGCTGCCAATGCGAGGCGGGAAGCGCGGCGCCGTAAACGGTCCTCGCCGCCCCGACCCTCCGCGGCCCGCGCTCCTCGTACGCTGCGAACCACGTCTGCTTACGTTCCATTCTCTCCAGCCTGGTCTCTGTTGGCTGCCCTCACACCGCACTTGCATTCTCCGCTCACGGTCTTTGCCTTCGCAACCAGCTCTCGAACCTCGCTCCACATTTCGCGCATCATGTGCTTCCCAAACCACGCTTCCCGCTTGCTGAATTTCGTCCCAGCTTACTCTCGCTTCCCTCTTTTGCACCTCGATTCCACCCCACGATTCCCCACCCCCGCTTCCGCCCCACGGTTCCGCACCCCTCTTCGGCTCCCTGTTTCGCACCCCACTTCCGCATCTCACTTCCGTCCACTTTCTACACCCCGGGTCCGCACCTCTTTTCGCAGACGTTGCTTCCACATCCTGTTGCCTCCCCTCGCTTCCGCCCCACGCTCCCGCACCCCGATTCGCCTCCCTGTTTCGCACCCCACTTCCGCACCCCACTTCCGCACCCCATTTCTACATCCCGGTTCCGCACCCCTTTTCGCAAACGCCTCCACATCCTGTTTCCTCCCCTCGCTTGCGCTTTCCCGCTTCCCCATCCAGTTTCGCAAATCCTGTTTCCACATCCCTCCTGTGCTCTCCGGGATCGGCATCCCGCTTTCAATCCCTGTTCTCCATTCTCACACTCCCTCCTCCCTCCTCGCGCCGTCAGGCAACTCATCCCTTTGCCCGTTTCTTCCCGTCACCCTTCCCCTCCTCCTGCTCCCTCTCTGCCCAAGCTTCTCACAGCTTTCTTCACCCTTGCTCCTTACTTACTATACGTGTGCTAGACCATTCTTATTGGAAACCTTCGAAATAATAATAATAATAATAATAATAATAATAATAATAATAATAGTAATAATAATAGTAATAATAATAGTAATAATAATAGTAATAATAATAATAGTTATAATAATAATAGTAATAATAATAGTTATAATAATAATAGTAATAATAATAATAATGTTATAGTTGTTATTATTAATCTTATCACCAAGAACAGTACAAATATTTATTATTCAAATAAATAGCTGTAATTTATTCTGAAATAAAGATAGAAACACTCTCAACATTTCCCTAAAAGAGCAAAGGTAGCGAAACGAAGAAAAGTTTAGAAAGGGACACACATTCAAGAGCCCAAGGCCGAGATTATCGCATGTATTCAAAAAGATTTCGAACAAAAATCTAATAACAATTTCAAATTTATTTTGCTTGCGTTGATCAAATAGAGTTCAATTTCACACGTGCACATATGTTATTTCTTTCTTATCTACATTATTAATTTCCAAATCGCACAGAAATTGAAAGTAAACTATGCAGCCTCTGGCCTGTGAGAGGTGCCTATGGTTTCGTTATTTACCCAGGAACTCGAGAAAAATCCAAAAGCAAATAAGTAGTTTCAATTTTAGCTGAAAATTTAAATATTTGATTGCATTATTTCGCCTACTCTTATATTGCGCGTTCCGACTCAATTCTGTGACTCCGTGCATTACTACTAACGACTCAATTGATGCTACTTGGCAGTCCCCAAGCAAGTTGCCGTCCACCATAAATATTTGCTATTCACATTTTGCATTATGGAACGGCAAATGTTTTATATTCTTGGTATGTAAAAACTGTTACACTGTGTTACTACGACATTGGAGTATTCGTGAGTATTCGGTTTTGTTAAAATATTTAATTTACTGTAGTGTTATACGGGACACTATGGGACGGGATGTATTATATGTTGTTCTTGCGCAGCATGCGTGCTACTTCTTGGGAAACCATTTTCTTTGAGATTTTCAGCAGTAGTTTTTGCTGCTGCTGGCTTCTTATTAGTTATTAAATGTAAAATTTATAATGTATGGTTCAAATAAGAAATCGGAATACTCCACAAGGATCTCCGCCGCAGCTGCCTCTAGGAAATGGGCCTCTGCCATCGGCCTCCGCCGACCCCCTTACTCCCTCCAACCTCATTTTTTTATAGATCCGCCCCACCCCGTCCTGCCGAACTTCTCTCCAATACTTTGCACAAGAAAGATGGGTACATCAGCCCACGTCGCGGGTTTTTCTATATCAGACGGTTTTCAACGGTTTGTACGAAAAAGGATGTTATATAATGGTTTGAGTCATTTATTTGGTAGTATATTGCTAAAATGACATATTAATATTTTGAAATATCAATCCAAATACACTTGTGCTTTGTAATCTTCCTTCCATCTTATATCTATTTTTTAAAAATTTTATCCCTTTTTATATTTTTTCCTACAGATTTTGGTGTGCTTAATAGCAATACAGTGTCTGAATTTGATGTGGCGATTTCATTGTTACCACAATGCTCTTGGTCTCCCCATTGGTTCAGATCTTTGAAGGTCAGGTTCGCTAGATCCAGGCCAACGCGTCGGAGCGACGGTCTCATCTCCCCAGCCTCCGTGTTTGCTCTTCCGGGCCGGAGAGAGCGGTACGGGACATTCTCACCCTTGGCTGTAATAAACTCGGCGCCCTGGCGTCCTCGTGCGAACCGCGCCCCTCCAGCACTCAACCGCACACTCGGGCGCACACATCAAGGCAGACACACAGACGCCAACTACCCCAATTTGAGGGGGCTCCCTCGCGTACGCTTTCGCCGGGATGAAGATGGCGTCAGTCTATTTGAATTTTTATTGTGCTTACAACGGGCTATCTCCGACGCGCCAAGTGAACTATCAACTGTCTTAGGTTATTACACGAGTGCTTTGGAAATTGTCGATAAATTCCCGACTCGTGAAGCGGGGATAGTTTATGTTATAGTATATAGACGGTTAATTGGACAACGACATAGCGATCGATGTACACCGCCTCTTAAGATGGATGAACCAGAGTTTATTATTGGCCAATAGGGAGAAGTGGTAAAAAAATCAGATTGAAAAAGCGATACATTTTTTGTGATACATTGCCCTGATTGCGGCATTTTGTATTTATAGTTAAACATTGTTGATTTTCATTTCATGAGTGAAATAGTCAACAATAATACCATAATATTCTGGTAAATTAAAATTGCGTTCGGATCTCAATATCGTCGTGTGCGTCCTGTGTGATATCATGTTCTTGAGTATTCGCACCAGCAAAGATTAAGACGTGCCCCATGAAGACAATTTTCCATACGGATGACTAGAAATCTTCAATCTCGCAACAAAAGGGAAAAAATAGTTTCTCACACCAAAGCGATGACCCTGGGGAAACGGTGAAGATAGAGCATTCGGCGTTGATTGCGCCATATTGATTGGTTCATAATTTTGTCTCAATTATGGTGATCTTGGCTGGTAGAGAATCAGACATTGTACTTTAAGGATACTTTATATTGTGGCACAAAAACATAATGTTTATTTGTGTTGAACGTATAAAGAGCAAAGCGAAAAATCCTGGGTAGTACCCGTGACCACTTACACAAGATTTTGATGCCTGATTTGAAACCTTGAAGAGAATATGGATCTTTCAATTGGTTATCAAACCCTCTCAGACCTGCCGGCGAAGGAGGGCAGATTGTGAAGGAATCAGGACAGATTGGAGCATATTGTGAAGGCCCTACTCTATGTAGAAAGATGATTTTGAATGGTTCAGTTCATAGGGTTCATAAGCTTGTTATACTGAAAATGTGTTCAACGAGATTTACTGAATTTAATTCGAATTTAAAGACTAAAGTAATTAGTAAATTTAATGTGT
The DNA here is from genome assembly GCA_038098605.1 of Gryllus longicercus. Classification (NCBI taxonomy): domain Eukaryota; kingdom Metazoa; phylum Arthropoda; class Insecta; order Orthoptera; family Gryllidae; genus Gryllus; species Gryllus longicercus. Next base: position 251,045 of record JAZDUA010000040.1, read on the forward strand.
CTATTATTATTATTATTATTATTATTATTGTTATTATTATTATTGTTATTATTATTATTGTTATTATTATTATTGTTATTATTATTGTTATTATTATTATTGTTATTATTATTATTATTATTATTATTATTGTTATTATCATTATTTTTAAATTACTGGTTCACAGGAATTCTGGTACTTAAATAACAACGGGATTTTCTAAACACTGTTATTTTATTTTGACGTAATAATTTTTGGTGGACGTTTACGAGATCAGCCGATATTTTAAGATAAAATAATTCTGAATGAAGTGCATTGGAGGGGCTTTAATTATCGCTGTCGTTGCTGCTGCTCCTTCTGTTGTGGCTGTTGAGTTGTCGAGCACCGCCAGCGCCTCCATTTCCACCCGCTGCGATGTGTGCGCTGGGGCGCCCTCCGCCGCAATAAAAGCGGAGCGAGCGCGTATCCGCGGCGCTGGCGCTGCCGTGCGAACCACGCCCCCTGCGCGCGACCACTCGACGCGGCGCGGCGCGGCGCGGCGCGGGCCCCGTTCCCACCCGTTCCCACCGGGGGCGTGCGCGGGCGGCGGCCCGTTTGCGCTGCGCGTTGGGCCGGGGGTGCTAAGTGGCGGGGCGGCCCCGGCCGCACGGGCCCGCTCTCTCACCCCGCTCCGCCACGCCACGCCCCGCCCCCGCCGCGGCTCCGCCGGCCGACTCCATTTCGTACCACCCGCCGCGAACGTTCGTCGTCTACAGTAGCCACAGGCAGCGTTCTCATCACGTTAGATCGAGGATTGTGGGAATATAGACGACGAAATCAAAGAGTTGAAAATTTATCCATGTAAACGACGATGTGGAACTAAATACTCAGAGGAGGTGTGGTACGTGATATACGCCTCCATATGTCCCTTCTCAGGTAGGCATTTAGAGTTACCCTTTCGTTTGTGAACGAAAGGAGGGAAATAAATTGGTAAATAAATCACTTCAGATTTTTATAAAAAATGTATAATCTAATTTGTGATGATGAATGCCATACTCATTTATAAATTAATATATAAATTAATATTTTTTTCCTGTTGATTGAAATAACGGTTTTGAGTAAATTATTGAAGAAAAACATTCGCGTTTTCCATTTGGATACGGCAATCAAGTGGTAGTTTAATTGCATGTTGGAAAAAGTAATTCTTTACCCTCCGCGCATGTCGGAAAGTCGGAACTTGACAAACTTTCTGGGATACGCAACAGGCTATTACATTAATGTTCGACGCCAACATTTACTTTCTGCCAGAGTTATTCTTTGGCTAGAACGAATCGTTAGACATAAGAGTCGACACGAAAACAACCAACGGACGAAGTTCTTATGTGACCAAAGATCGCGTAATGGTGTTCATTCCCCCCTCAACAAACACTACCCCGATATGTCACCGGCACCCCAACGGGCGAAGTGTAAGCCTGGACGAGAAGCATTTCGAACAGCCGATTCTGGCGAGGAAGAAATCCAGATCTTTCCCGACTTAGCTTTCTCTCCAACCCTCTACCATCATAAGAAATATTTGATGAATTTGTAGGTCATGTTTAGTAGATATAAATCGTGTCCGTCTAGAAAAATACGTATATAAAATGTTAGAATATAACAACTAGCAGCTACATGGCAATAATGAACTTTTTATAAGTATCTTAAACCGGTACAAAATCAAGTTGTCTTGAAGGTGCAAAATGTTTTAGCTTAGAAGAATTAGATATTTTTGGCGTTTCTTCACAGGATAAATCTACCTGCTGCTTTCTTGTGCGTTACACCCTCGACTGGCTTCCACAGATTGATACACACACGGCTCAACACAAGTGACCGTGTGCAACGGTCTCTGCGAAAACGTAACTCACTTAAAACTCCATTACAGCGCCTCGACCAACTCTACCGCAAAATTCCGCAAATTTACCGTCGGGCAAGGCTGAGTCCAGACAAGCGATAACTTGAGCGAACAGGGGAGCTGGTTAAACCCGAATTTTTCTGAACCCAACAGCAACATCGTACTTCTGACGTCAGAGGCATTATATGAATATTTTGACGTTCCTACGCAGGAATATAACTACCGGCTGTATTCTATTCTAGTATCCCGCTTGACTTGGACAAATCGTTGAACCGCAAATCTGACGCAAAAATGACGAAGCCATACCGCAAATACGACGACGCTCACAGCGTCAATATAGACAACCGGTTACTCGGGCGAGGGCGAACCTCGGATCTTTCTGGACTCAATAGCAGAGCCGACTCCTTGATAACAGAGGAATTATATTAAAGAAAATACGCATTGGAAATGCTAGAGTACATAACTATGTCATTCATTGTCACCCAACGCCATACAACCACCAACATTTTGAAAAGGGTCCCAAAGTGTCAAAAAATCCTTTGTTTTTAAGGTATAGTAGTGTTCGAGTTTAGAGACACTGAATTTTTTGACGTTTCTACACAGGAATGGAACCACAGGCTGTATTCTATTCCAGTATGCTCACAACTGTCCGGGACAGATCGTTGGACACACGACTCAACACGAAAACAGCCAGCGTACAACGTGCCTGCTCGCCCGAAGCTCACTTAAAAGTCCTTTACACCGCCTCGACAAGCCCTACCGCGAAATGTCGCAAGCCCGCCGCCGGGCAAGGCGTCAGCCCGGACAAGCCGTATCTCGGGCGAACAGGCGGGCGAGCTGCGGGCGGGCGGGGCAGAGCTCGGGGACCTTCTCGCCTTATCTGGGCGGGCGGGCGGCGCACCGGCCGGGCCGCGTGTCGCGCGCCGTTGGAAGATAGCGAGCGACAGCGCGTGGGCCACAGATTCCGATTGAGGGACCCGCGCCCGCGACGTGCCGTGCCGTGCCATGCCGTGCCGTGCGGTTCGCGGGAGATACGGCCGCCGCCGTGAGCGCGTGCCCGACCTCGACCCAGGCGCCGGCTGCAGTGGGCAAGTCGCGGCCGCCGAGGCCTAAACGCCTCCCAAACGTTTCTTTCTTTAGGATCCTCTCAGAGAGGGCGAGGACCTTGGTTCTGGCTCTGGTGAAGCATTTGCTCTCCCACTCGCTTCTAGAGTTTCTCGGCGGTACGCACGTCGTTCGCATCTCCCCGAAATTCTCGCCCTTCGTGTGGTTCCCACGAGATTGAATTAGTCGTGGTTATTGGTCCTTTACTCACGCCACAAATTGGATGAGGATTCCTCATGATCCTGAAGTGTTAAGTTAACATTTTTACTCAATCATCCTCAGAACTAATAACTTCTAGTTGGGGAAGCGCCCTATCCTGGTTCCTAGGACGAAAAATCGAGGAGGGAGGTAGCGACCAACTGGAGGGTGTGTTCTGACGTTCATCTAGATGCCAGTTGGCAGGGCGTACGCCACGTAGGGGACTGAAAATATGATGAAGGCATGATGTCTTACACCGGCACCTAAATTTCTCCTGGTAAAATGATCTATGCACTGAGTAAACAGATGAGTGACCCAACGGGAAAGAGGCACACATCTGCTGATTTGAAGTTCATGCTATGATTATGTTCTTCTTATGGTTATCTTGTGTCGGAAATGCGTCTTTCCTGTACTCGTAAAAATACTTCTGAGGTTTGTATCTTTATTCGGTTGTGTAAATTAATATTCCTTTTGACCTTTGACCCTTTTGACATCTCGGATGTCAGCCTCAACATCACTTTTCAGACCATCGTAAATCACGTCGCAGAAGGTGGTACACACGGACTTTTGCGCAGGCACATCCCTCTCCGTGCCGCATTTGAAACCGCAACTCTTCGACTCGAAGTATTTGCGAAACTGCCGCTTTATTAAAAACTTTTTTACTTTAGTAAACATTAAAAACGATAAGTATCGTTTACATCATTTGCTTATATTTGCTTGAGAAGCAATAATTACACTTCAAACGCAAATGGGAGGAGAGAAATCGGATGATAACTCTATGTAGATGACAATCTCTGACCCAATATATAAAAGAATAGTATATTCTTCAAGCGTAGAATAATAGCCATTCTAAGCGAGTAGAAGACTACATTTTCTCTGACACTTTGAAATTGTTCTAAAAATACTAAATGAAAAGCTTTAATTTTTGGAAATAATGTTACATTTATTGAACCTTTTACTTCATTAATTAAATATTTTGTAACATTAACAACAAAAAAGTACACAGAACAAATATTACAAAGCCGTATTACGAGTCGATTTGATTAAAAATATATTTACTTGTAGAACAAGATGTTTCTTGTATGCGAGTATTTTTAATGATAGCTGTATTATGTTTTACCGATTGCAGTAGAGTATTTCTAGTAGACATTTTGTCTGACAGAATCATCTACATAACCTAACAACCACCAACTCGCATACTGTTTCGTGGTTCACACGTCTTACGACAGTTGCGACCTGCCGAGGCGGATCGCGCAGAGATTTTGCTCTCTGCTTAGGAGTCCGCGAGAACCTCTCTTGTGTACAATAAACTAAGACGAATCTGATTCGTCGACAGCTGTGCGAGAATAATATTCTCGCATGACTTGTTTAATCGTCAACATGACTGCCCCCTATAACATGCAAAAATGCATACATTCTGAAATAATCGCAGAGAAATACATTTATAATCAACTCTGTGAGAATTATTTCAGGGTGCATCGACTACTGAGGTCATTAGTCTCGTAAGTACCGGACATACTGTAAACCGCAAGGTACTGTATTCATGTCTCGCTGGAATGCGATATCCAGCGCTGAACTACACGTATGATTCCTGATTGCCCTCCACAAGGTTTCTACCCGAGCGGAGCATCGCCTCATTCGGCACAGGCTCTAATCTCCCGTCTGGTCCTCACAAGTCTGGTAGTGTAGTACTGGTAAGTTTAATTATGTGTAAGACGGGGGATGGAACAAGGCTGAGGAAGGAAATTGCTCTCGGTCAATAGCCTGTTCACCTAGGCACTGCCCCGACATTCGCCTGGAATTGTTCGGTGGATGCACGGACAACTACCGTTCACAGCAGCCGCCCGATTGTATTTTTCTCCAGTGGTTGAATTCGACTATGTAGCTAGTATTGAAAATCTGCCACCGTCGGGACACGAACCCAAAAACCCAGTCAACCTAATAATGCGACAGTGAAATGCGAAACTGATTTTTTCGTAGCTGTATAAACCTCTACGCACTCACGCAACTCTCCTTTTTGGACTGATAGTGAATGCTCCGTTACATCCCTTAACCCAGTAATGAGCGAGAGCAAGCGCTAATATTTCTGAGGGATAATTAAACAAATATCGCAGACCTGTACAAATTTATTTTGGGGATTCAGTTTCTAAAATGAAATGGAAATTCCACTCATTTCTGACTATCCTTGGCACGCAGTGGCACACTCAGTCCGAGCCAACCTCCCAAAATGAAATCTATAAAGGACTTCCTTAGTAGATTACGACATTGAAAACCTTATTTTTTGTCTGACCAAGAAGCCTATATAATCATGTTTGAAGAGTCCATGGCCCACCGTTTCCGTGATACGCACGCTCTATGCGCCAGTGAACAGAGGTGTGTCGCGTGTTGCGGGTTGCATTGCGATGCCACGCCCGCGCGTTCAATGTTAACAAGTTTTGAATAAGTTTTCTTACAAAATAATAAATTGCATAAAAAATCTGTACAGATGACAGTACATTTTAACATACCATAGAGTTAATTATGCTATGTTATTTGCGTTAATTTCGTGCAACAAATGTTTTTTTTTTTTTTTTTTTTTTTTTTTTTTTTTTTTTTTTTCCTTCTTCAGCTTTTTCCCTTTAAGGGGTCGCTGTTTTTCTGGTTTTGGCGAAAGTTTTACGGCCGGATGCCCTTCCTGACGCCAACCCACGTGGGGATGATATGATATATGATGATGATAGGAGGTGAAAGGACGAACACAATACAACCATGCCCGAGGCGGGACTCGAACCCGCGACCCTTCGGTCCGAGATCGCTACGGCACTACTGCCTTAGCGATCTCGGCCACCCGGACCGGCTTCGTGCAACAAATGTACCAACAATAAATTTCTTGCGTAATAATATAAATATACTAAAAGAACTATACTGAATTATGTTTGAGAAAATATTCTACCACTCAATGAACGATCCATCCAAATCATTCAAGTCACTACTGAAATTAACGTGGACCATCAGACTGACAAAGAATTTTAAAAATAATTGGGTTTTTATATCTTACAAATTACCATATTATCAGTTTATATGAAATCATTTTCTTTGAAATTATACATGTATTATTTATGTTATTGAATTACACCCATCTGCGTCTTTTTTTTATGTCTGTAATGTTTTATTGCTTTCTTTATGTGTTTTAACGCTCATTTCAGGTCTGCAATTGATATTTCCGCGTCAGTTCCAGTTTTTTCCTACAAGCCAATATGGTTTTGACATTTCTGGTCTTTATTAGATGTAAATGGTAACATGAAATATTTCTTTTTTAGACATACAGTTATAACTACTTGAGTGTAATACATGTTAAAGATAACTAAATCTCATCAATTAGTATGAATACAAAATGTAAAAATAACCCAAATATATTTTGCTATATATGTGGTAAAGTCACGTTGCCAGGACAAAGATCAAACATTACGAGTACAGCATTTCTGAAGGACAGATATTAAGCATATTTTGATTTGCAATTAAGAGATCAGGACAAGATCATTGCCCCACAGCAATGGTATCTAGCAAGTGTCAAAAAGGCTGAGACGATGAAACAAGGGAATCATAAAGACCTTTTGGTATACGTACCTATGGTGGAGAAGAAGGGAAATGACCATTTAACATATTGCTACTATTGATTGAAAAAATTACTGGGTCGAGCGACATTTTTATATTTCAGAGGTATCAAGTTTGCTGGTACATCAATATGATGGCTAACTTTTATTGGTGTCTGAAAAGAGATGAAACTGAGTCATACATAAACGAAAGGCGCTTAAATAGTCATTTCTATAAAACAAACTGTCTTATTAAAAACCTTCAAAATATAATAAAGGGAAGGTTAAATAGCTAGATTTATTTCAATAATTCACATTTATTACTCACGAAGGACGCATGCAGAAAGAAAGCGGGTACCAATTTTTCCCACGATATTTTTTTTAAAATATATTTTTCTATTAACCATGGTGCGCTGAAACTATGTTGTGTTTAATCCACTTAATAGTTACCTTTCTATAATCTGTTGTTGTCACGTCTATAATCAAGTTATTGACCCTCTGTAAACAGAAAATGCCCTAATGGTAATAACTGTACGCGTAGTAGCCACAGGATCCATCACCCCAAAACTAGATGTGATTGAGGAAAACTAATATTATTTTCGAGATTAGCGTAGTCAATTCCTAAAAAATCGTTGAAAAATGTAAAAATCATAAAGGTTTTTTTAGAAACGTTGGGCAGTGTTACCAAACATTTTGTAGGTGTTTATATAAAGGTTTGTAACGGAAACAACTGCTTATAAATGTGTGTAAAATTAACCCACAGAGAAGAAGTAACTAATAATTCATCATTGACGAGTCACCAGGCAGGCGTACCACCTGATCAGTTCCACCCGCATCCCTGGCGGTGACTTTGCGAAAACGTCCCCCGAAAGCCCCCTACACATGCCCCTTCAGTATTCCCCTTCCTTCGCCGGTCGCGCGAGCTACCAGGGAGGGCTTGTGCTTAAAGAGCTCGGTCTTTACAAGTTCATTTTAGTAAATAAAAGGTCTTTGGAATCTTAGCGTCTTCCGGCTGGCCGAGATGGTTAAGGCAGTAGTTTCGTAGCGATCTCGAACTGAAGGATCGCGAGCCCGAGTCCCGCCTCGGGCATTGTTGTATTTGTGTTCGTCCTTTCACCCCCCATCATCACCATTTCATGTCATCTTCATAGTTTCATAACTCCAATAGTGGTCGCTAATGACCTAGATGTTGATGCGACCTTAAATAACAAAAAATGAAGTATTTACAAGTTACTTTGCCTTTGAGCGCGAAACAAACTCCACCGCTCTGGAGTAAATCGTGCATCTGGAAAATGACATTTTTTAAAAACACAGCTCTGTATAGTTAATTATCCTTCACGGCGCCATAGAGATCGGTGACTTCCTCATTCGTCGGACGTTTCCCAAAAACGTGTTCTTACCCATATTCTTTAACAAATAATTTTTAGGACTGATAAATGAAATTTTTTTTTATTTTGGCCGAAATTGTGGATTGCCAGCGTTGTCTAGATCCGCGATTGTCTAGATCTTATGACTGGATTTTTCTTTATTATATAATATGCATATAAATGATGTACATGTTTATCATTATAATAATAATAATAATTATTATTATTATTAAATAATTACTATTATTAATAAATTAAATTAATAATAATAATAATAATAATAATAATTATTATTATTATTATTATTATTATTATTATTATTATTGCAAGCAAGCACGCAAATAATAAAATATGATCACCAATATAATCTTCCTAAAGATCGTTGTCCACCCGGCGGAAGGGCAATGTCCGCCGCCGAAATTCGATCTTACCTCTCGATCATCCCGTCTCGACTGCCATCTCGTAGCGCCGTAAGCTCCCTGTATCGGCGGCACTGCTTTTCAAAGGGTGAAACGTATGGGGTCCCGGGGCTGGAAATACGGTCGGGCCAGCTGTTTCAAACGCAGCCGCGCGGTTCAGGACGCGGCGGCGGCGGCAGCGGCGGCCTGACTTTTCGGCGTTCACAGCCCTAATGAGCACCCGTGGCCGCCGGCGACTGGCGCTGCGCCGACCTCGGACTACCGTTCGCTGACCGCTGACCACTGGGCAAGCGACCGATGTGAGATCGTCTCTAGCGGTGTGGGGAAGGGGGGATTGGGAGGCACTTCCTTTCATTTTCTTGTACATCCGATTCATTTATCTTAACTTTAATTTTTCGTACTGAAGACGCTTTCCGTGCAAAACAAGGATGATATTGATTCTTGTGCCATGTACCATTCAAACTGCGAAACGATGACATGGAGAAATCAGAAATGTTTGGCCGGCCTCAATCGCCGAGGTGGCCAAGGCTGAAAAGCCGAGGCTGCCCTGGCTCAAAGGGTCACGGGTTTGTATCCCGCTCCGGGTTTATGTTTATGTTACACAGAATGTGTTCTCCTTACCTTTACACTGAAAGATTTAAAGCATGTTAGAAAAGTTCAGTGGTCGCTGTATGTCCAGAGCAGTTACAAAGCGATCATAAATAAAAGAAAATGTTTTGCTCCCATTCATTATTCAGTCTTTTGAATTTTTTTGCAATCTTCGGAAATTCTGACGGTTTACCAAAATTGAGACATGCGCGATATTTCAAGCCTACTTTACCTTACTCGACAAAAAATTTTTAAAAAAATTTGGAGCCGTTTTTAGAATTTTTTACAAATTCATTCTACTTTTGCACAGTTATTCTAATCTGCTCGTAAAATTATTGTTTTCAAAACTTATTTCATTTCACGCAAAATGGCATTTTCTGGAAAATGTTTACCCCCAATAGCGAAATTCGTAATGGCGTATAATAAAGTATCTTATGTGAACACTTCCAGTTGCGGGGTGGGCGCCAAAATGAGAGATAAAGCGAACTCCTCCTTATTTTGCGTCTACAAATGAAGTGTCACTCGTTGCCTCACCGCACGTAAATAAAATTAGAATCTATATAAGAATAAAAACTATAAATATTATCTGATGACTTATAAGAATTTATGAGTAATGGTTACTCGTAGCATTGGCAGACCAATCGAGGATTTGTACAGTAACGCAGTATGGTTTATTACTGCATCATAGATATTACGAAGGATCCAGTCAGTGCAATGATTTTTATCATAACAAAACATCAAGAGCGAAATGTTAGTGTTTGTATGATAAAAATGTTTCATATGTGCATTCTTCATGTGGCAGGGAGTGGAAAACGTGAAGCTGCAGTTCTTCTTTTTTTTCTTACCCCCTTTCATTTCTTTGTAACTAAATTGAGAGTTGTTGTGAGTCAGAAATGATGTGTAATACTTTTGTAAAATGTATCCAGGCCATGAACTGCCCTCCTAATAAGGTAAAATGTTCTATTATATTCTTTTGATAGAAATGTATGTTCTTCGTATACGTCGGCGTTTTCTTAAAAATATGTACGAGTATTTAACTAATTTATTTTTAAATTATTAACACAATTAAATTTTCAATAAATGTAGATCATTTACGAAAAAATAGTATTGACATATCGTCATAGATACCTAATAGGTTATTTATTATCTCCTTTTTGTACAAATTGTTCAACTTGTTTTAAAAAAATTAAAAGTTTTTCGACATATCGAACACATTTTTAACGATAAATTTAAACATACATTAGACTAGAATATATGTAAAGGGATTTCATGTTTTTAAAAACGAGGTAGATTGCTGGAATATCTTAGGTACGTGACGGAGTAAACAGTCTCGTCTTAATATTTTTTTATTTTTTCGGTCGATGTGTGATCACCCATCACTGCACACGCCTGTTCTACTGTTATTCGACTGGAATAGATAGGACACCACAGGAACGATCGATTGAAGCAGGACACCTCTAGAATTCTCAACGACCTAATTACCTGGCATGTGTCAAAAATACACTACCATCCGGTTTCGACCTTGCGAATTGCAAGTATAGCAGCAACGCTAGCGGTGTCTCACGTAAAATACAATTTCGTTATTTATAAGTTACTCCAGACATGAGTGTCGATCGTCGTCTTCGCCTCTGGTCCGTCTCCGCCTTATCTCCCTCTTAATTATGTCGTGCTTCCGGGCGCGTCAACTGATATGGTCATTAGTCCTGTACCTGTAGTGAATGTTTTTATCAAGGGAGATGGCGGTGTCATTCTCGCGCTGGACGACGAGATTCGGCGCCTACCTACAGGTCAGTCGGTGGATTTTCCTCATCCAGGTATCTCCATTCAGGGGGCACTGTCCGAGCCTGAAAAAGCTATATGCTCCCGATATGTGTGGTAGTGTAATGTGTGTGTGTGTGAGAGAGAGAGAGATAGATAGATAGAGAGAGAGAGAGAGAGAGAGAGAGAGACAGAGAGAAAGAGATGCGCTCGTGTCATAGAGGTGTCGCGAGTTGAGGGGGAGAGGGAGGACCCCACCAACTCGTGCAGGAAGAAAAGAGAGTATTCCTTTAAAGAAGTTTATTTCACTTACCCGCGTTGTAGACCCTACGACCTGGGAGCGGGTGGCGTGGCGACGACTGGCTCCGGCAGGTTGACTCGTAATAAGAGGGGGGAGGTGCGAAGTCCTCCCCAATTTATAGCCTCGGAGCGCTGGCGTCGGCAAATGACAACTGGTCAGTTGCCGACGGCAGCGTGTCGCGAGGGCCGGAATGCCATATCGCGACAGAGGATAGGACTAGAAAGAGGAAGGAAAGATCGGGCGCGGTCTCTGGTCCGTTTCTTAAAGTACTGCTTTTGCCTGGTGTTGATCGGAGAAACAACGGAAAACAACTGATCAGAACAGCTGGCCGCTAGAATTCTCCTTTAGACAGTGGCTAAATTCGACCTAGCTCTCTAGTTTTTGAGGAAAATTCCCCCACCGCCTGACTCGAATCCACGGACCTCCCAATCAGAGGCACTGCAGAGCCATCAGTTGATGCCCTGAGCCACCTCTGCCGGTTTCTGTCCCTCTCCGTTTCCTTCACCGCAGTTGAGATCTTCCTCCAACGAACTGTGATGCTCCCGTAGTTTTTGATGTTATACGAGTATGTAACTCGAAACCGTCACTAGTGGAGTGGAGATTGGCAGACTGGTTTCTACTGATTTACCGACTTGATACTAGGTGGATTTTTGTAGGACAGTAAACCTTCTTTTGACTCTTGTGGGATGTGAAAAAATTGGCCAAATATCTCGCAAAATTAAATTCTTGTCCAATTCTCGAACCAAAAATCGAAATTTCACTCAGCCAAGGAACGACACAAGTAACGGATAAAAATTACGAATAGTTGTGTCACTCCTAGTAGTGAATATGGGACTCAACATTAATAGTTTTGGGAGCTCTTTTTATGGCAAAGGAAAATATACCCCGAGTCTGGAATTGACCATTGAACACGTTGGCAGAGTCTAGGCATTATATCCAACATATCAAGTGATCAAAAAAGTGACATATGTTTCATACAAAACACATGTCATTTATTTTATTCATATAATGTCATACGATCATTATTGGTTTACTGAAGAGAAGAAATGCGTTTAAAAATGGTATATTTTTTCACGAAAAATTTAGTAAAAAATGTTTGAAAACAGCCGAAATATCCAACAAAACACTTCGTTTGGCCGTGAAATGAGCGACTCTGCTCAGAACAAAACCGTATCCCACAGAATGTAATTTTTTAGACGTGTCACTGTATGTTTCGACGACAATTCTCTTGATTCCAAATTGCGCTCGACTATTACGTGCAGCTGCTTACAAAACTGGTGCGGATATAAATATAAATATAAATATAAATATAAATATAAATATAAATATAAATATAAATATAAATATAAATATAAATATAAATATAAATATAAATATAAATATAAATATAAATATAAATATAAATATAAATATAAATATAAATATAAATATAAATATAAATATAAATATAAATATAAATATAAATATAAATATAAATATAAATATAAATATAAATATAAATATAAATATAAATATAAATATAAATATAAATATAAAGATTAATCTGGCCGGTGGAAACCGCGGCCGAGACTCCCAGAACGCTAGCCTGTTCCCGGCCTTGGGCAATGGGGTTGAGTTACAACGGCCTTTATACGTCAGCACGCCAGCGTTCAACCGTGCGGCTCCACACCACCGGTGGCCAGCACTCGCCTCTGGCCAATTAAGTAGCGGCGTACTTTATTCATTAGGCAACACGTCGGCTGCCGGCTCGACCCACCGCCTCTGCCCGCCGGCCACACGACCACCCCACCCCAACCACAACTCCGCCGTTATCACCACTATCACCACCGTCACTACCACGCCACCCGGCTCCCAGCGCCAACCCGAGCTGTTATTATATATTTAGTACCAATCAAGATAATATTACGTCTTTAATTAGACAATAAAATGAGCGGTGTCCGCACAACATAATCCTGTAGCGGCGATGTATGGATCAGATACTGCAGCGCGGCTGCTTCGGCAGACCTCGAAAATATCGGGATGCCCCCGGGCGTCGCGGAGCAGGGTTGCCAACCTGACAGGAGCGCGCGAGCAGCCCCCGGAACGGAGATGGATCTCCGTCGTCGAAGGTCGTTACGGGCAGCTGATTGCGTGATGGCGCCGTCGGAAGGGCTCTCGTCCTGGAGGCGAGCGGCTCCGCGATGCCAAGATTAGAACACGGAGTCGAATAAGGTTAGCGAATTTGCTTCTCGTTCCCCCACGACCAAATGCGTCGTCGTAACTAAAATGGCGAACTGATACGAGCCAGTAACCACTTTACTAAACTATTCAATGAGCGAAACGGTTTAGAAGATGAATCGTTATAAGCCTCATAAAGAACGAGTACCTCTAAAAACTCTCAGTCAACCCTTAAGTAGTCGCGCGGTGTGTCCACAACACTCCAGCTTTATAAACACCACGTGTCCGGGGAAAGTGTATCGTTTTCATAATTGCGTCCCATTGTACCTTTCCAGGAAAGCACTCTGATCACTTCTGTAGAAGAGACATAAAAGTTACCCTCTCTTATTTTCCTGAAAGGCGACATTGTAGTGGTTGGGGTGTTGTAGATAGCTCGCGTAATACTTCTCTTATATGCTTCAGGCGAAATATTCCTACCCATACTGTGTTAAGACAGTTATATTAAGGTTGTTTTTGAAATTAAATAATAAGGGAAAATAGTTTTAGTTTCCTTAAATTATTTCCTGAATGCGATCTTCATGAAAGCACTCGCAAAATCGTTTAAAATAAATAATTTAAAGTTTTGATGCCATAAACTACAAGAAATTTAGGTGTAAATTTGTCTTGATTCATATTCTTATGAATAAAGTGAATCGTTATTTTGTCACTTATAATCTACTTGTGGTAAAATTTAAATATTGTGTTGGATGTTGCAAGTAGCCCGTGGGTTCATTTACGTAAATCTTCCGCGCCATTACTCGAGGGTTAATATAATCCCCTCCGTTCACATTCCAGAATTTTAATTTCTGTATAATTGAATACTGTCTTTAAAATTCCCTGTCACTCAGAGCTCACATATTCGATGTCAGCATGAGTGCTAATAGATTGTTAGATGGAATGCTTTGCTCAATAAAATATATTTCTCCTTGTACCACGAGAATATCACGCGGACTATATGCGAAATAGATGGCTAGCATTTTGCAGTGATATATTGGTGGCATTTACAGTACTTGCAAATCATAATATTGCAAATAGTGTCTATTGTAGGTAATTCAGGGCTAAAAATAAGATAAAATCGTAAGCATAAAATAATTATTATTCACTAGCTCTTAAAGTGTGAAGCTTTGTACACTTAGAGTATACATTTTCATTAGAAGAGAAGTCCAAAAAAATTATTTTTCAGTGTTGTGGTTCAAGCAATGTCGGGTCGTTGGACCTCATCATGGAACAGCCCTTAATTCTTATATTTGAGCACCTTGCCAGAGACCACGTGTAGAATAATAAACTCCGGAAGAACTTCACTCAAGGATATTGGTCCAACATCCTTGAAGAGTTGATGCGCCATAGAAAAAAGACATTTCTCTTATTAATTTACCCTACCAAATCCTTGAATTTTGGAAATATCCAATAATTAAATGATATTATTTATTTATATATTTATTTCTGTGTTTTCTTGATTCTTTATTTACTTATTTATATTCCTGTTCAGGTTTTTTGTAGTGTGAGGGCTATTTTTGACAACGATTTCCACCCACATTTTCTCCCCAGGTTGCCACTGAAACATATCCCCACCTCACTCCTGCAAGTCTATTGGTTCCTTTGAGCCGACCCGCTCAACGGCCGTCCTTGCACCCCCAATATTAGTCGCAGTGCGTGCAACACTTGCTGACCGTAGAACGCACGGAGAGAAGCACCGACAATAAAATTTGCCAGGTTCCTGCCACGATTCTTTTGCATGCCTCAAGCGTGAAATGTGTGACACTGAGGATTTTCGTCTCTTCGGCTCTTCGTCGCTTCAGTTCGCAAGATTGGGTTTTAAAATTTGACAAAGCTCAGGATAACGGTCGTTACTCTGCTACGTAGACGGATTCTCGACACTAGACACATGGTTCGGTACAGTGCAGTCACTGTTTGGAGCTGAATTGTAGCTGCTCTGACCAGTAGTGTCCGTGGTTTCTCAGAATTCCAGGACAATGCCGGAGCAGTATCTTTACAAATGGGCAACGGACCGCGTGTGATCTTTCCTTCCTCATCCTGGACCTCTCCTGTCCCAGTACTCTCACATTAACTTGTACAACTTTACTGCACATGTCGGGAGACCGGTAGGGGAACTGAGGGATAGTCCCAGTAGTAGTAGTGGTGGTTAGTAGTGGTTCGCTGGGAAAAATATCTGGCCGGAGAAACCCTACAAACCGACGTGTAGGTCGGCGCCAGGCCTCACATTTCAGCGAAAAAGTGATAACCGCCACCTCCCGGTATGTAATACACGTTACACCGGAGATGGCATAGAGGTTTCTCTCGCTCTGAACCTTTCTATGAATGTGCACCCGGCAAGTTGGCAACTGCCTTGGCAGAACAGCCTGAGTGGCGGCCGCAGTGACCCCGACAGGGACATAGTTTATGGCAGCCGGTGATAAGAGATCGCGGAGGGGGACGGCGGGCCGCGCCGCGCCACGCCGCGCCGCGCCGCGCTGGCACCCGGAATAGAAGCGGCCGCTCATATGCCGATTGCCGCCGCGGGACCATAAAATAAAGTCCGGGTAATTAATACCGCTGCGACTCCCGGGCGCGCACAGTGGGCCGAAATTACTGTGTCAAATGAGAGCAAAATAGATATTTCGTACTCTTCTCTGAAAAAGACATTTTTAAAATATATTTTTTAGTATCAAAAGTTATAAATGCTTATTTTGTTAAATTTGAACCAAATTTTAATAATGCCATGCTAATAAAACAATCTTCCCTTTCAGAAGAGAAGCATGACGTGGGATATATTATCAATAACTGCTGATAATAAATACACATTTGTTCTTTTGGAATTACAGTTTTTAATGTCAGCATCAGTAAACATTTGAATTTCTCTTTGTAATGATCGATATTAGATCTCAAGAAAAGGTGCGCAGATAGTGAAAAGTTGCATTTACTGTTAAGAAGCAAAGCAAAAACTTTCTGAATATTTACACAACTTCATTAAGAATGCATTACATATTTCTAATTTTCTTTATATCAATTCAATATCTGCAAATATCTCCAGTAAAAAATATACATAGTGTTATTAAACAGCTTTGTTTCATCATCATCATCATCAGCAACAAGGTTTGGGCCTAGTGGCCCGTTCCGCTCTCAAGAATCTCTTTCCATCTTGTGTGGGGTCTGCCTCTGGATAGTTTCCCCTTTGGTTTGTATTCGAGGATAGTCTTGGGAAGCCGTTCTTGTGGCATTCTGGTTAGGTGTTCGAGCCAATTCTTCCTCGTTGAGTCGATCTTCTCCAGTATGCTGGAGATCTGTAGTTCACCTATTATTAAACAGCTTTGTTTGTGGTAGTCAATTGCTGCAGCATAAGATTTACATTAAAACATTGATATATTGATATGAAATAGAAGACATAAGTTTATTAACCACGTGATCATTCTAGACTATCCCTCAATTGCTTACATGTGTCCAAGACCTCTGCGTCCCGTCAACGAATTAGCGCAAGAAGATCTATTGGTGCTAACATAGGACGTACTTTCTTGCCCGTATTTTCACGCACAATTACGCGAAAAGTACTCACATCTTCGAAAAACGTGTTATTTCAAAATATATCTTTAAGGAACAGATTTCATTAAGGGAAAAATCTTCTTAAATGTAGATGTACGAAGACAACGAAAAAAAAAAAATTTGGCAATGTTCAAAAAATCAAACTTTTTCACGAAAATGAGTCCTGCACCATTCTTGTAAACATTCAACCTTCACCTTCCTTCACGCTATCCAAGTACAAAATTTAATGAAAATCAATGTAGCCATTATTTCGAAAATTTTGAAAGTGTTCAAGGGGCTTCATGTAAAGTACCCCCCAAAAATCCGTCCGTCCACACGGACAGGCAGACAGACAAACAGACGTCTTGCTGTCATTCGATTTTTGGGGAACAAGGACCCACAAAACATGGATTCTGGCTATACAACGTCTTGGAGTGTTTTCTAAATTCAGAAACTGGGTTTGTTAACTTCTGCGTTACCAGGTCCCTGTAATAAGAGTTTGCCTGTCAAAAATTCGCCATATCTCGAATATGTTTTAAACATTTTACAGCGTGTGCCTTTGAATTGAATTGAATTAACTCCTTATTTTACATGGCGACACTCAGGCCATGAGGCCTGCTCTTCCGTCTGACCACGCAAATTTCGCTACGCTCCTTTCACCAACTTGCAGAGAAAGGAGGTATTTCTTGGGCGAGAAACAGGCGATTTCAATTTAGAGAGGCGTCAGAGGCGTCATTTAGGTTTGAGCTCTTTCATATGCAAGTAAATCTACTAACATGGGACAACCGGCTTTACTTCCCCTCCGAAGAAAGGCGTACGAAGGATTTTTTCGCCCTTAAAATGCCACGGCTTCGATCGGGTTTGAACCCGCCAACTTGGGTACAACAGTTCGGTACGCTAACCGTTACACCATCGCGTGCCTTTGCGCGTGCCTTTGCGCCGTTTGGGCCCACTGTGGGGCGAGGCGGCCAGGGTCCATTGGGTGCCGTCGGGGGCTCCGACGACGGGGCTTCGGCCGCGCATGATTTGTGGAGCGGCCAAGGAATTTATTTCGGGGGCGCTAATAAATGGAAGCGGTGGTTAATTCTTCGCCGCCGACTGAGAGGCGCAGGGGATGGGCGCCGGGCAGGTGGGGGAAGGTGGGGTGGGGTGGCACAAGGTAGCGGCGACGTGCGGCCGTGTGGTCTTGTGGATCGTTGATAACCGTAGGCAATTCCCTGGTCACATATTTTTGGGGGTCTCGTTCCCGCTGATGAGGGTAGGACGTGTTGGATCGGGAGCCAATGGGTGTTGGTGGGGAGGAGAAGAATATTTATACCATTGCTCGTACATATAGTAGGTTTCTTTACTCTTAATGTGTGTTTTATTTGCTCGTCTTGTAGTAATTTCGTGTAGAATGTAAAAGTGGTACCCTGAGAATATGAAGTCCAAGATACGCTCTTGGCAATTTTAATTTTGTTTTGAATGATACTATAGATCGACTCACGGGTACAAGATTTCCGTGAACCTATTTTATCGTAAGAAGTAGAAAAACGCAATTTTACTTCGCCAATTCGTTCAATTTCAATTTGTTCTTAGGTTATTTCATCTTACGGGTGTGACGTGCAGATAGCCCAAAATCACTCAGAAATATAGTAGGATAAATGAAATGACACAACCAAAAATGCCTTTTTGAAAAATGTATTTGAAACATTTAAAAACTGAACATATATCTTATTTGTTTCCCTATTATCGTCTCCTGATCTACAATTCAGTCAAAGAAGCATGGAATTTACACATGTTTCAGAGGAGTAAAGGAATATTACATTTCCACCATATGAAAGGTTCCCTTTTGACCCTGCCACCAACCTCTGAACTCTTGACGAGTGCCTGATCGCACGACACGCGACATATAATTTTTATATGGAAGCATTTTTAAAAGTGTAATGCACATCAAGCAATGTGAGCTATGAAAATTCACATACATTTAGAAAAGAAAAAGCAAAAAGAAGTTGTACTTCAGACTTCTGTCATTTCATTGCAATTTGATTGCTATTTCAGGATTCTGAAGATAGGGAGAATTGTCCGCGAAACGAAACGGTGTGATTTACATTAGCTTAGATTTTAAAATTACTTTTATGTTTTTCAAATAAATTGTTAATATTTAAATGTGACATTTTATAAATAAACTCCCTTGAATTTTGAAGAGGTTTAATTACAACTGTGAACGTGTTAGTGCATGTCTCGGTACTTCAATGAATCATGAGAAAGTGGTCTAGATTGATGTGACAGTCAAACAAACACTGGCCATAAAAATAGGTACGAGTGTCGTAAATTCGATTACTTTATCTTCGATTACTTATCCACAATGTTGCGAAAGTTAAATTTTTCGCTTTATATTTTATTAAGTTTTAAAATTTCAAGAATTTTAGTTATTACGACGGACGTATTCTGAATTTTAGTTTTTAATAGTTCAGTAATTGTCATGTTGAATGCAAATGTATTGAAATAACATTACTTGTTTCTGTCATAATACTTATTCCTTCCTTGGTCCGAATATATATATATATATATATATATATATATATATATATATATATATATATATATATATATATATATATATAAAGGACATTCTGTATAGGACGTTTAAGATAATGGTGCAGATGGTGCAAACCCTAATTTTTGGATGATTACAAAAGTTCAAATTTTTTTCGGAGTCTTCCAACAACTAAAATATAAAAGAGGTTTTACCTTTAATGTGATCTGTTCCTTAAAGATAGATTTTACGTGAAATATAGGCAATTTTTAAATTTATTCAAACATTTTTTTTCAAAAGCGGCACCATAGTTTTTGATGAAATATTGTTGTTGGATAGCCTGAAGGACATGTAAGATAATGGTGTTGATCTCATGTTCATTGAATACTCTGATTTTTTGAAAATTGAAAAAATTGAAACTCTTTTCGACGTCTTCCTTTCCGAAAATTTAAAAATTTAAAAAAAAATTAATATCTCAAACAATTTGAAACTTTTCAAAAATTTAGTACCTTTTGCGTGAAAATATGGGTGAGAAAGAAACTTACAGTTACTTGCAAAATTCGTGAGAAGTTAAAATTAATAGTTGCTGAAGAAAGTTTTTGGGGGAAATTTCTCCCATCCCCCCCCCCGCCCCCGTCAATCTGCGCCTGCTTCCATGGAGGTCGCGATAACGTGCTCAGTTTGTGACTGGACTGAACGCTGTGCAGTGAACAATGGAAGTCTCTATTGGAATTTACTTATATATTTAACTGTGTTCTAATGTAGTTATGCGAGTGATGTGCATTATAAAATTTAATTAATTTCAAGTGATCCGTATTTTCTGATTAATTAGATTTGAAGGTGACGATAAAACTGTGTGTTTTGTGTAAATGAAGTCAGTGGCAAACCTTGTGCAGCGTAGTGGTTGATGGAGATGGAGCCCAACGCAAAGGTAATCCAAATTCATTACCTCCTTGTATTAGTATTTGCTTATTAAAAACCAAGATGTATTGTCGTATGGTGCGGTGCTTGTGTATCTGTACATTTTGTGTCATATATTAATTGCACACATTGTCGAAATGTAAAACGATAATCCGGTAGTTTGTGTACTTCATAATGTTCACTTTTCTGTGCTTAATTTTTGGAACCTACTATATTTTTTAATGTAAGGAAATAACACTTGAAGCTCGTTTAATAATCCTCCTGAATCATTTTCTTTAATTTCACACTCTTTTAACGCAAGAAATTATTTCAAACCAACAGAAAAATTGTATTTCAAGTTATTTGATGCATTGTCAAGAAAACGTTCCTGTTAATATTACTTAGAAATACGTTCATTGAATATTGCATATTTATGCGAGTGCGAGTCGCCTTGGCCCCTGAAAAGATCCCCTCAGAATGAACGCCACGAAAAGCTAACGAAAAGCTAACGAAAAGCTAACGAATTGGCGTGACCTTGAATATTGCTGCTTGCCGTTCGGGCTGGCACGAAAGGCTTTTTCCTAGCGCTCTCTGGTGTACCAGTTCCACTGCCTGTTTGGAACCATGTACCTCTGTTCGGAGGGAATACAGTATATAATGCCAGTTAAATGATAGTTTTACACTGCGCATCACACCTTTTGTTGCTTTTGTTACAACATGCACAACTTACATAACTTATGTCAAAAAGTTAGTATAAAAATAAAAATTATAAATAACAAAGATCCCCTTACCTATAAAAAATGATGAATCTTCACCTTCAATCTCTTTTTACGAATCCATTCTCAACGACGCGAAGTTGGAGAACAAATGCGAAAAACGACAGATTGAAACCCTCGTGAATGAGCAGCGTATTTAAATATGTATGGTTGCACTTAAGTGGTGTATTCGTATTATTGTGAGAATGGCATCTTTGATTTTCGTTTGATTTTTGAAAAGTTTGTTTATTTTCGGTGTATTACAGTGTTTTAATTATAGACAACCAAATGTACGATTCACAATATTTATTTGATACATCCCGATTTTTAATATCACATATACTATACCGTTTTGTGGGTTGCTTCGCCAACAGGTTTACCTACACTTTCTTCATAAAAGTTCTATTCAAATAATCTGACTTAAGAGAGGAACGTTGTCACAAAAGTGACAGATTTTTTTAAAAAAAAGTTGTACTATCAATAACAAATTCAAAAGACAGTCCAACATGATCGTCAAAACATTAACTTAAACGAACTCTTAACCAGACGTGTGAAGCGAATTGTGGACGTCCAAGTCCACGGGAGTACGTTTGACCCGAACATCGGCGAAGTCAGAAGCGGATTTCATTTTAAATATGAAATTTGTTGTTTGTTTCAGTAAAGAATCAATTTTATTATCTCCTCAAAACATAATATGTTACAAAAAGAAAGTAAGTTAGGAAATAACCATGCAATGAATCTTAGTTTGGATATACAGACCGTGCAATGTTCGTTTTGACAGGGACGAAAAGCTCCTTTTCGGTCAATTTTAAAAGGAATTGGTCAATATATTTGTCTCAATATCTTTGTCGTTCTAACTTTTCTGTGAGTCTGTTTCTTTATTAATTTCTGTGAAATCGATTTGTTTTGTTTTTCCCCCCAAACTGTTCGGCAACAAAGATTGATTGATTCTTTTAGTGATTTCGAGCACGTCAACTACCAGGGTCATTAGTACCGTAAGTGTAGTGCATGTTTTTTCTTGGGAGGTGGTTGTGGTGGCACCAGTACCATAGCAATCTCTGACCGAAGGATCGCGGGTTCGTGTCCCGCCTCGGGCATGGTTGTATTGTGTTCGTCCTTTCACCCCCTCATCATCATATCGTGTCATCCTCATAGTTACCATACCGTTACACGCAATAGTGGATGCTAATGACCTCGTAGTTGATGCGACCTTAATTTTAAAAAGAATTAAAAGAAATCTGTGATTCACAGTTTTTTTTTTTTTTTTTTTTTTTTTTTTTTTTTTTGAGATTCTAAGCTTAACTTTTACTCAGTAGAAAATTAAATGCAGTAAACTTGGATCTCGGTTTGTTTGATTTGCGCATTTGTTCCGAAATTTTACGGCAAGTATATTAGGAAACATGCAGGTATTTTATTTACGTACAACGAAAACATGTTGTGCAAATATGGTCTGTCTAAGTATGGATAGTATATTTACGTCTCACTGAGTTCGGCTGGAATTTGTGACACACCGTCATTATTCACGTCTCACTCGAAAGACTTCCGATGGTGCTGTTTCGATTTATTGAAGGTCAAAAACTATGTGCAACCTAAGGAACAGAAGTACAATCTCAAAACCTTATCGATAATAACAAAAAAATATTTTGCCTTAATAGATTTTTCTCCTTGAAAATCCATCGCCGCATTCATACTGAACAAACACCTAAATAAATTTCTTCAGATTGTTCAACTGTTGGTGTAATCTTTTCTTTCATTTTTTTGGTATTTTTCTGGTAAAAATGTCACAAAAAGTGCCTATAGGTGACTATTCTGCAAGTAACTGTTCATTTGTTATTCAAAATATTATTAGGTCAACATTTTTATTGTATTTATTGATTATATCAAGAATGAAATACATTGGACATTTCCTTTGTGTAGTATTAGCAAGTAGTATTTGTTCTTTAGCCAATATAGGCACCTCACAAAAAATCTTCATATTTTGATCCCATCCAAAACAAATTCGCCTAGTCTATTTCAAAATTCTCAATTAATAGTTTTTGCTTTGTTTAATTCTTCAACACTGTAACACAACTGTAACACAAGATACATCGGTCGACACATATTAACAAATACAGCTTTTCTCAATTTTGTACTATAATATCTCAATTCAATACGTTATGAGTAACTATAAAACGGTAAATAAAAATGAATTTTAAATTGAGCATAAATGAAAAATGTTTGAAAAGAAATCCTTGCGTCGACTGGACACTACACCTACGTATACTCCACACACTCTCACAAACATACAAATCGGAAAAATTCTGGTTACGCTACTAGTACATCTGTATTTGTGTTTTATATTTTTAAATAATTTTATTATGATCTGAAAGAATATTTGATGAAAAACTCATTCAAATTCCTAGAGGTTACGTTTTTATTTCGCAGTCGATGAACTAACTAAAATATTTTGCTTTCTTCTCGTACCACAATCTGCTTACATGGTACGTCTGCTTATAAAGTCTAAGAGCATATACACGTTGTGTCCAGAATGTTCCATAGCTTCAGGGTTGAACGTGCCGCAGAAGTCAAAGAGGATCTGGGGAGTCCCACTACGGATTTGATTTGAACTCGCCATCATTCACGGTTTGCGATTCACAGTCGGAAATGACATAAGATTTTAAAGAATTAAAATACACTACACATGAATTATTTAAAACAACTTTTATCCTTAAACTGTTTTCACTATTCTGTTCGTAATATATCACTTGTCTTCCAATTATAACGTCATTTCAGGCGATACCATTTTCCTGACGTGATAATTGTACTACTATTTGGGGTAAAAATTAATACGTGAATGCAATACTTTTTATTTTTTTATTTATTTACGTCAAAAACAGTTAAAATCTGTGTGTGACGTGCTTTGGGGGGACTGCTTTTGGGGTAATTTGAAGTTACATTTATGTCCAGAAGCAAAACAAGGGGCCATCTTAGTATTTGCTCAAGGATCAGGGAAACAGGACGAAAACCTCATCAAGATAGGAGTCATTGACCCAGAAGCTGAAGTAGAATAATTGTTATAGGTTCTTTAGAATTATACAATCCAAATCATAAATGATACACTAAATGTCGCCGTTAAAATTAATATTACTTTCCTTTTGGATGCTCGGTATAGTCTCTAATTGTATAGAAACAGTTGGGCAGGAGAAAAGATTTTACTTGGGACTTAAACTTTTGTATCGAATTTAATCGTTTAATGTAATTTTTATGATCTGGCAAAGTGTTGTACATGTAATATATGTGAATTTTTTATAGTGGGCTGTTGATACTGTCACACTTAATATCAGTCAATGGCACACCGTTTATTTTCAGTGAAGTACAGAGCTGTTTATTTGAAATGAAAAACTGCATTGAAACCGTTTTCTTCTTATTCATTATTAATTTGTTATTACGGAACCAATTTGAAATATCTGATGTAGTACTATTTACGGCTTCTTTATTGCAAAGGATATTCTTATCATCCTCACAGAGAACTGTTCTTCCGTTTCTAATTGTCGAGGGCATATCGTCTACGTATAGTAGGAAGAGAATAGGGACTAAAATCGATCCCTGCGGGACTCCTCATGCAATTGACAAAGAATCGGACAGGTGTGTACATAATGTTCCATTATTCCAGTAAGGTATTTCTTCTCTCTGAGATCGTTGTTTAAGGTACGAACATAACCTATCTAGACCAATACCACGAATTTCATATGAAGGTAATTTTGAAATTAAAATGATGTAATCACTGACGTCAAACGTTTTTGAAAGATCTAAAAATATTCCAATAGGTGCTTCGTTTCGATCCATCGATGATGCGACTTCTTTAAGAAAAGAAAATATGGCTGTTACCGTAGATTTTTATTTTCGAAACCCATGTTGGCAATCTGAAAACGTGTCGTGTTTAATTAGAAATGTTTCCATTCGTTCGTAAAAACGTAAAAAAGTCGTAAAAAAAATTGCAAATGAGAAATCAATGCTGTGTCTAATTATATCTAGAAAAATCAGGTAGACTCATTATTTTTCGGGTAAGTTACGGACATTCCCCCTCGAAACGTCTAGTATTTTTTAGAAAACTATTCTGCTGCTCCTTGGTGCTTTAATACTATTCTGCATCACACCGGGGCACGCACCGCTGCTCGACTGCGACAAGTGACGGAGAAAGATGAAATTTTCAGGAATAATTTCGGCACCGCGGCCACACGATTTTCCATCACTGGGTCGCCCCCTTAATAGGATAGAGGGGATAGAGGAGAGTACTGAGAATGAGGATACTAATGAGCCAGAGGGCAAAGAAAATGTGAAAGGCATACATTGAAGAACACGTGGAGGTAACAGGAGGAGAAAGTGAAGATAAAGAAAGCCGAGGACGTGAAGTACAAGTGTCAAGAGAAATAGAAAGTTAAGAATAAGCAACAAGGGAAAGAAGAGGCGAAGGATGAGTAAGATGAACAAGAATAGAATCTTCTTCTTCTTCTCTTCCTCCTTTTTCTTCTTCTGTTCTCTTCTTTCTCAATCTCTCTTCTCGACTAGCTCATCTCATCTCATATTTATCTTTCTGTTTTAGATCTTACGCTTCCTCCTCTCTTTCTGCATTGCCTTTCTCGGCTGTGGGCGCGAGACACGAGGTATGGAGCGCGGGCAACGCGTGTGGGAAACGAACGGTGGTCGTGCGTGCTTTCCCTTTTATTCCCGAAATCTGGCCGGAATGCCATTACTCCATTGTGGGGGGCCACCCTGCCTTATGCTCCCCTCCCCACCGCCCGCTCGGCTACTTGGCGCGCTGGCCACGTGGCGCGTTACAGCTCTCACGTGTCAGCATCCGCGTGACGTCACGGGCTACTGGGCTCCGCGCGGCGCGGAGGGAGGCACATGACAGGGTCACAGGAGACACCCGTTCTGCGCATCTGCTGCCCCGAATTTTTGTGTCCGATTCATTCTGCTTGTCATCTTATATCTATTTTCCATCCTCTTCTCTCTGGGTCTTCCAATTCTCTCTAGCTCCTCATTCTCTCTTCTTCTCAATTTCCTTTTGATTATCTTTCATCATTTTTTCTTCTTCGTTATTTTCTGTCCTCCTCATTCACTCATCTTCCTACTACATTTCCTTCTTCTTTTCATTCTTCTTCCTCCTCCTCCTCCTCTTCCTCCTCCTCCTTCCTTTCTTTCCGTATTCTCCTCTTTCCAAAATTTTTCTTCTCTTTGATTTTCATCTCTTGTTCGTATTCTTTGTATTTTAAGTACCACTCTATTTTTCCTCTTTTTTCTTTGCTTTTCGATCGCTTTCTCTCTTTTGCTATTCATTCTCATCATTCTCCTCCTCTATCTTTTGGTTCTCGAATGTATTTATGTTTTCCTACTGAATGTTTTTTATAATTGTATTTTATGAGTTAGGCCGGATAAATATGTAACCTGCAGCTGCAAAAATTCTGTTGTACAAAATGAAACAAAACGATTGTCGAAAAAAAGTACGAACGCTGCTCAAGAACAACCATTAAAATATACCGCAATAAATTAAATGCGTAGTATTATATACAATTAAACTGTATGAGAACAGGAGGAATAACAATGAAATATTATGACTTCCGAGATATAACACCAAATCATAAACACCGCTCGCAAGGCCGCAGTTTGCATTTTTTCAATTTCTGCGAGCAATGAAAATAGGTAAAATAGATACTGAAAGATCATTGTGTAGATGGACGAAAAACTTTGCGAGGACTCACATTATTTTATTTGACATACGAAGAAAACTTGTTGCAGAATTGCTGATTGAAAATTATCTTAGGTTTTAGTTTGAACGTTTTATAAATTTTAATAATATTACATTTGCATACATTTTGTGGTTCTCAGATTAATTAATCTTCAAGTGTTGTAAATAGACTTTATTTAATGTCCGATTTGAAATTCATCCTGCATCAACTTCGTGATTTCGGTGATTGGCTATTGTAAATTGAATTATCGATTTTCATTTCTCATACTACACATAGTTTGTATACTGACTAGTTAAGTTTGATAAGTATACGAAATTGCATTAGAATGTTTAAATTCAGGAAACAAACGCCCTTAGACAATTTTTTTCACGAGAACAAAAACTATTTTCGGGAAAGTTGTCTTCACACAAAACATTAACGAATTCAAATGAATGTAAATTTAGAGGAACGTACCTCGACATTGATGGCCCGGCAGTGCCACGCTTGGCCGCGTGGCGGATCGAGGGCAGCAAAGGCGCTCGTACTGCCGCCCCGCCGCGTGAGAACCACAGCGCCGGCTAACTTGACAAAATTGCGGAAGCCCATCTATCCATCCATCCACCAAATGGACGCACTCATTGAATTTTAAGTCCGGAAATTTTGTCCCCGAGTGCACTTCGTATTGGACGCACGGCGGGGGCGGCGGGGGCGGCGGCGGTGGCGGCAGCAGCGCCAACCGCCATTCGGCCGCGCACCGGAAATTGAGTAATCCCGCGGGGAGCTTCCGGTAGCCCGTGGGGGCTCTTCGCTTATCCCGCGGCGGAGGCCCTCAGGCGGAAAGACAATACTTCAGCGCCCCCTCCCCCCCCCTCGGGAATGCTCTGCGCGCCCGCGTGAATGTCTGCTCACCTCCACTCCAGGTCATCGGGCACGGAGAATGGGAATCGCATATTCCATTCAGTACGTCCTCTTTGCTTGCGGAGGTTGCGTAACCTGAAAGGAAGATTGATAGGGTTGGTTTAATGTCCGAAAGGAAGAATGGTTCATGATGGGTCTTCTCCAGACGTGACGGAGAGGAAGGTCGGATGACGATGGGTTTGTTTGTCAGCTATCACCATGGGATATGTTGACCGATTATCTTTTCGAAAAGCAACATTCCTGGATTTTGAACATAAAATATTATCCATGATCAATTTGAGGTAGATGACACATCAGGGCATCTTCCTCTCGTGAGTGATGTGCTCGCACGCGTGGATATTTTCTCATCGTTACTGTAGGTTATCGAGCTCGAAGAATGGGAATCTCATATTCCATTCAGTGTGTCCTCTTTGCTCACGGAGATTACGCAATATGAAAGGAAGGTTGGTGAGTGAAGGATTTTTTGGAAGAATGTTGGAAAATAATATAGATTGGTGATGAGTTTTCTCGGAAGGTGTTGGGAAAGAAGATTGGTTAAGGGGTTTTCTCAGAGATACCGTGTACAAAGATTGGTTATTGATGGATTTCTTCGTGAGCTATCGAATAAGGGAGTCGATAGACGATTTTTGGACGAGAAGAAATCTTCACTAGATGTTAATATTTATTACTCGCTAATTTGATTTTCGAAAAACGTCACTTCGGTTGTTCCTCTGAGATGAAATTCGATACAATTTTTCCATGTATCTACTTGTACCAAAACCAGCATAATTCCAGACATCAACGAGGCACAATCTTGTACTACCTCACTTCGCCAGAGCTCCCGCTCACTGTCAATTCGTTCCGACTCTCTCAACTCCTTGGACTGTCTTCCTGGCGCTGGCGGGACCGTTAAATAGTAGGCGCCGCTTTGGCGCGAGACTCGCACTCTTGCCTCGGGGTAGCTGCGCGTGCTGCAACCCACAGCTTTCCTTCCCAGAGCACACGCTTCCACGGCACGCGCGAATTTAAATATTCGCCTTAACAACACCCTCTCCTTGGAAATGATCTTCCCTCCCCCGCAAATGTCTGCCCAAATCCACTCGCGGCTATCGGGCGTAAAGAATTGGAACCGCATATTTCTTTCAATGCATCCTCTTTTCATTCCAGCGGTTACTAAACTGAAGGAAGATTGGGGAGTAACGAAATTATTTGGAAGCAAGCCTAAAATATGACTGGTTTACAATAGGGTTTCTTAATGAAAATTTGTTGATGGTGGATTTGATTGTGGGCTATCGCCAAGGGAAATGTTTGTCGTTTTTCGAATCGAGAAGCAAACTTCACTGGATATTCGTCATTATGTATTATATCACAAAGATCAAAGTTTATGTTTGTCACAGCGTATATTTCGGTGATTTTTCAAAAAGAATATTTCTTATTTGAACAAAGGTAGTTGTTGCCTCGACATTGGTCATTGTTATATACTCATCTCAAACCAAACGTGCCGTTCTATGGAAACCATTCGCGTACAGTTAAGATTTTTGCGCGGTAATTCAGTTCATCTGGAATTGGGCATGGGGCGCAGACAACTTGGAGCACCTCTTCATAGTAAGGGAAATGAACTGTTAAGACACCAGAAATTCAAAAGCAAACAGAAAGCACCGTTCTGAGCAAATCAACGAACAAAAATAAATTCAAAACAAATGAATGTGTAGCACGTTAAACCAGATGAATTGACTGGTGTTCATCCACTGTCCTCGGGGTCATACTCAGCACTACAAATAACGCTGACCCGCACGCCGGGCCTTCCGGGAACCGCCGCTGCCCGAAAGGAACGCTACGCCGCTGCGACAGCGTCAGGCGTCGCGAACGCCATCCCAATCTCGCCCATAAACCACATCTAAGAGGGTGCCGCCCGCCCACGCACCCCCACGCACCTCCCGCCCCCTCTCTCGCCCGTCCGTCCCGTAACTCACGAGCGCGGGCCTTTGGTCGCGTTCATTTGCTTGCGAGCGGGCGTTCGCGCCCGGCGTAATGGCTCGACAGCGGGGCAGCGGCCTCCCGGCCAGCGACACCGCCGCGGCCGCATGAGCTGCGTTGGTAATGCTGGACCGCGGCGTAAAAACTTAATTGTCGCCGCGCGACGTGTGGATTCGCTTTGTGACGGCGATACCGCGCCGCTGCGGCCACCGGTGCTGACGTTGTGCCTGCGTGGGAGCCGCTGGTAATGCTTATTGCCTCATCCGAAGGGTTCGAAAATATTTTATGACAACGTTCTTCTTCTTCTATATAACTCTCTCCGGTGGTTTGAACCCTTGCGTACAAGCTTGCAAAACCTAAGTCCACGGGTTTATACCGGCGGAAGGCAATAGATTTTTGAAGGGCAGACTTTTCTCAATGTGCTATTTTACATTTGTGCCATATAAAAGGATTCTGGCAGGTGCCTCGCAAAATTAAAGCCACTGCAAATACCGATAATTCGGAGTCACGGCAAGGTGTTTCAAGGGTTGCTGATGGGTTGCCCCTTCTAGAAAGATCTCCGCCAGGGGTAGACTTCAAATGAAGGAAGGGAGGCAGCAATGCTCAGAGAGGAGCAGACTGCCGGTAACGGGGAGCCTTTCTGGCGGAGGACGCTAGGAATAAGGTAACTGGCAGTGTCAGTGGCGGATTCCGGGTCCCTCCCAATTCTCCAGGGCAAATATATCTGTTTTACCTCTGATGTCTACGAGAAGTCTTCCAGAGCGGTTCGTAGATTGTGATCGATAGTAGGTGGTCGTTATCAAAACCCTCTGCTTATTTGGTAGTTTACGATACTCTCTCCAACAACTTTGGCGAGTTTGCCCTTCAGATGTGGCTATCAAGAACAGTGTTCCATCACCTGATGTGGCCCTCTTTGCTCGTGGACCCTTTTCCAGTTGGACCGGCTACCCCTTTCCCGATATGGCTCCCGGTACTTTGCGAATAAGGCTTGTCGGGGCCGAGCCCGAGCCCGAGCCCGAGCCGGAGCCCGAGCCGGAGCCCGAGCCGGAGCCCGGGCCGGAGCCCGGGCCGGAGCCCGAGCCGGAGCCCGAGCCGGAGCCCGAACCGGAGCCCGAACCGGAGCCCGAACCGGAGCCCGAGCCGGAGCCCGAGCCGGAGCCCGAGCCGGAGCCCGAGCCGGAGCCCGAGCCGGAGCCCGAGCCGGAGCCCGAGCCGGAGCCCGAGCCGGAGCCCGAGCCGGAGCCCGAGCCGGAGCCCGAGCCGGAGCCCGAGCCGGAGCCCGAGCCGGAGCCCGAGCCGGAGCCCGAGCCGGAGCCCGAGCCGGAGCCCGAGCCGGAGCCCGAGCCGGAGCCCGAGCCGGAGCCCGAGCCGGAGCCCGAGCCGGAGCCCGAGCCGGAGCCCGAGCCGGAGCCCGAGCCGGAGCCCGAGCCGGAGCCCGAGCCGGAGCCCGAGCCGGAGCCCGAGCCGGAGCCCGAGCCGGAGCCCGAGCCGGAGCCCGAGCCGGAGCCCGAGCCGGAGCCCGAGCCGGAGCCCGAGCCGGAGCCCGAGCCGGAGCCCGAGCCGGAGCCCGAGCCGGAGCCCGAGCCGGAGCCCGAGCCGGAGCCCGAGCCGGAGCCCGAGCCGGAGCCCGAGCCGGAGCCCGAGCCGGAGCCCGAGCCCGAGCGCCGACTGAAACCTGCCGTCTGAACGATCCTGTGGGGAACGATCCCCTTTGCAGAAGAGCAAAAAACCCGCCTTCGCCGTGCGACGGGCGCCGCGCCGCGTGGCGACAGGGGACAGCCACTGCCGCTGCTTGTTTCTCCGCGCACGCGCCGCCCAGGAATCCTTTAATGTGTTGACTCAGGCGGCCACTCGAGCGGGCGCGGCGCGCCACGGCGCGCCGATCCCGAGTCCGATTTCGCCGCCGATACGCCGCTTTGCACGCGGCTCCACAGCCTCGGATGCCGCCGACGCCGCGCCGAGGTTTTGTCAGTACTAATTTACTCAAAGGACCTCATATTCTCATGCAATACTTTCTCTATACAATACGCTAAAGATTGACGATGGTTCGTGGCATGTTATGAGAAACCATCGCCACAAAAGGCTGTAAATACCTTTTTACTCGGTACGGGATTATTCCATAGAAATTTTTACCAAAATTATTTAAGACAAAAAATAGAAATCTGGAAATGATGAGATGCAAAACAAATTACTGCAAAACGTAATAGTGATGAAAACTCGGAAATGATACGTCATAGGCCCTTAAAATCAGACTGTCGTGATCCTGGAGGGACATGAGTTTTGTGGGGACAGAGGGGTTTCGAGGGTAAACTAGTTTTGGGTCACAATTTGGGGGACAGGTGGGTGACGAGGACGAGGTGGAATATAGAGCTGCATGTTGAAAATAAAGGGGATGTGTGGCTGCCGGGCAAGGAGACTAAGACCTCGAATTGGGGTGGTACCGGGCCTGTAATGCGTAATTGCCTCACGGATTCATGGTTCTGAATATGGCCGTTTGAAGTCGGGTTCCTCTATGAAGCCATTTTCATTTTTAAAACAATGATTTACCAAGTGTGGAGCTTTCACACCACTCCAACCAATCTCAATAATTATATTA
Organism: Gryllus longicercus; assembly: GCA_038098605.1. Classification (NCBI taxonomy): domain Eukaryota; kingdom Metazoa; phylum Arthropoda; class Insecta; order Orthoptera; family Gryllidae; genus Gryllus; species Gryllus longicercus. The sequence goes on from JAZDUA010000040.1 coordinate 283,261, forward strand.
AAACACAGTCCGTAGGAATCCTTCTTAACAGATGTTTCCTATTTTGAAAATTTACATATTCAGGCGCGTTGTACGTTATTTCTAGGGACCGGTTTTATATGGAATTACGTAATTATTTTAGTCGGGGAAGTTGGAAATTATTTTTTTAGCCGTATTGGAGTCTCTAGATGCTTAGTTTCAAGATTAATTTGGTACATTTTTTTATATTTAAAATTCATTGCATAAAAGTACGTATTCCCTAGTTATACTAAATGCATTTTTATGATCAAAATGCATGAAAAACCGTTTTGTTAGGAATTATTTTTTATTTCCTCGTTTTCATCTTGATTTATCACAGTTAAGAGACCTTATTACAACCTTATTTGTTCTATGACTTCTCTTGAAATGATTTATTTTCTATATTCCCTTGAACACCACACATTGTATTGTAAAGGAACCATTACAAAAAATAAATCTAAAGTATTCAGCGAATTAGATTTATGTTGTTTCTTCCTCCCCAATTCTTCAAATTTCTGGTTTTTGTAAACTCATAAGTAATTATGTTGTCTTTTCTTTCTTGGTTTGTTTTCTCTAACGGTCTATCTGGCTCTCTTTCTATCTCTATGTCCCTCTGTCTTTCTCTCTCACTGTTTCTTCATTTATATTTTTCATTCTTTTTTTTCGATAATCTTTCTTCTCTTTTACGTCCCCTCTTTCTGATATTCTTGTTTCATTACTTTTCTCTCCATTTCCATTTGCTCAGTTTCTTCTTTTACCTTTTTCAGTATTTGTTCTCCTTTCCGCCTTCTACCTTCACTTTTCTCCTTCTCGCTTTAGCTGCCTCTTCGACATCTTTCTCCTCCTCTCTGACTTACACATTCTCTTTTCAACTTTATACTCATTTCTTAATCTTTTTCCTCTCTTCCTTATCTTTCGAACTGTCTCTTACATTTTTGACAATTCTGTTTTTCCTTTTCTTTACCTACTCAGACACAGAGCGTGGAGATAAAGGCTTCTTACTTCACAAAACCCGTACTTAATATTCTGATGTCAAGCAAAAGGATATGAATAACGGTGCCACTTATAATTATTGAAATAAAATATATATTGTCTGTGTAAACAATAAATCACTGTAAATGTGGTAGAATTGAAGTTTTACTTTTGTATAATATCTAAATAGGGTTTTGTAATGGAACTGCGACGAAAGAATAACAGGAAAAAAGTATTGAAGTATTAAATTACCGACTGTGTCTCAATGATACTTGTATTCATGAACATATGTTCACAGGGAGCATGAGCATGAAAAGGTTAATTTACCGCTTTACTAAGTATCCATGCAAGAGTAACTTGCGTATACATTTGGTTAACCCCATGTATGCGAGGTTGATGCATGAAAAATCAAGCGAGTGGAAGATAAAAGAGTAAATGAATCGCTACCATTTATCCTCGTGTCATTCACTTTGAATCCAACGCTGACGGGGGGTTCGACGACCAAAGGGACAAAGACGCATCCGGCACTCGACATTCACTCGGCCCGTGACTGCGCACTATTTGTTTACTGAGGCGTCGCCGGTACTCTTCGCTTCTCTCCTTCTTTTGCTCTCTTCCTTCCCTTCTTTCATTCCCTGTTTCTGTTTGACTAATGCTACCTTGTCTCCCTCACACTCTCGCCCTCTTTCCCCTGTCACTCTCCTCCACCCACCCGTCTTTCTCATTCTCTCTGTTTCTCTCTCGATCTTTCTCGTCCTCTCATCTCTCGCT